>PVLC010018973.1:8033-31405 GCA_004027655.1 Graphiurus murinus | reverse complement strand
GGGGATGGAACTCAGGGGCATTCTACCTCTGAGCTATATCCCCAGCCCTATTTTTTATTCTTTATTTTGAAACCGAGTCTCACTAAGTTGCGGAGTGCCTCACTAGGTAGCTGAGGCTGGCCGCGAACCCGGATCCTCCGGTCTCAGCCTCCCGAATGCTGGGATTACAAGTGTGCGCCACCACGCCCCCGGCTTCCCTTTTTTTATTCTTTATTTTGAAACAGTGTCTCACTAAGTTGCGGAGTGCCTCACTAGGTAGCTGAGGCTGCTTCATGAACCCGGATCCTCCGGTCTCAGCCTCCCAAATGCTGGGATTACAAGTGTGCGCCACCATGCCCGGCTTATTTTTATTTTTGAAACAAGGTCTTATTAAATTACCGAGGGTCTTGCTAAGTAGCTGAGGCTGGCCTGAACCTTTGATCCTCTTGTCTCAGCCTCCCAAGCACTGGGAGTACAGGTATGCGCCACATCATCTGCTCAAAAAACACTTAAAAAATCTGGGCATGGTGGCACACGCTGAAATCCCAGTACTTGGGAGGCTGAGACAGGAGGATCCCAGGTTTACTGCCAGCTTCAATAGTGTCGCCCTCTGCAACTTAGTGAGACCTTGTTTTCAAATAAAGAATAAAAAATAAGCCGGGTGTGGTGGCGCATGCTTGTAATCCCAGCATTCGGGAGGCTGAGACCGGAGGATCTGGGTTCGCAGCCAGCCTCAGCTACTTAGTGAGGCACTCCGCAACTTAGTGAGACTCGGTTTCAAAATAAAGAATAAAAGGTAGGGCTGGGGGTATAGCTCGGAGGTAGAATGCCCCTGCTCAATCACCAACACCATACACAAAGCAAAACAAACAACACTTAATGAGCCAGGTGTGGTGGTGCACACTTGTAATCCCAGCATTTGGGAGGCTGAGACAGGATGACATGGGTTTGCGGCCAGCCTCAGCTACTTAGTGAGACACTCTGCAACTTAGTCAGACCCTGTTTCAAAATAGAGAATAAAAAAATAGGGCTGGGGGTGTAGCTCAAAGGTAGAATGCCCCTGAGTTCAATCCCCAGTACCGCAAACAAAAAAAACCCCACATTTAAAAAATCAACAAAAAAGCCTTTCTGGATAATGTGATCAAACAACAAAAAATTTTTTTTGCATATATTTACCTTGGTTACAGTTCTCCAGAAAAAAAAAGTCAACCCTGGAAGGTTTTAAGGGTCGAATGTACCAAATAGTTGCTTTTGTCAAGAGGATAAGTTCTCTGTGGCTCAAGGTGTTCCAAGGGGCGCTTCCTTATCTGCCCATCTCCCCCGCCAGCCTTGACACCCTCCTGTCCCCGATGCTTGACTTCCAAGCTTTCCTGGTCCTCTGGGCTAATGCCAAAGTGGAGGAGGAGTCCTTGATCCTGAGCCTGCGTGGAGAAAGTCACAATGCGGCCTCTGTGATGAAGTCCCTGCCACTGCTGGCCCGGCAGGGAGGACCCGGGGGCAGCAGTCTGTTGAGGAGGCCACAGGACACACGTGGCCCTGCTCCCTTCCCACCTCTCATTAGCGCTCTGGCACCTCGCTTAGTGATGAGCAGGTGGGTAGGGAGGCCAGGGCAGCGTGTGGATGTGTGATGTGGAGGGTTGGAAGATGGAGAAAGCCACTAGGACGAGGGACACTGGGGCTGTCCATGGCCTCCAGGGCCCCCTCTTTCCCCATGCCAGGTGTCAGCTATCTGCCAATCTGCTATCTGCCAGGGGTACCACCGTTGGTGTCTGCGATGAGGATTCGAAGCTGGAGTCTGTGCCTGGTGTCTGTATTCATGCTCTCATTGTACCTGATGGCCTCTTTCCTGGGCCAGAAGTTCAAAATGAACAGTCTCTATAATATAGACAGAGTATCCCCAAGTACCTGCCACTGTTTCAAAGACCCTTTCAGAAACTGTTCCTGCTTGTTTCAAGACCAGGAATGTTCCCGCTGCCTCCACACACCCGGCGAGTCTGTGTGGTTTGACAAATTCTTTGAAAAGGACATTGAGCTCCTGGAGGGGCCAGAAGATTTCATGTCCTCTGATGCTCTGATATGGTGGCTGGTCAGTGCACAGTCTTGGTCCCTGTCCAGTTTCTGCCCCACTCCAGCTCTGGCCATCTTTCCCTCATGGCCCATGTACTAACCTTCTTCTACGGGCAGCTGGGGCCTGGGCTAAGCCCCTGAATCCCTCCCTCCTGTGCTCCTAGGGACTTCTGGATAGCAGGTCAGAGAAGGAGGTTGAGAGTAATCCAGTGAAAGAGGCGCCTTCCAAGCAGGTGAGGTTCAGATGCAGAACCTGCGCCGTGGTGGGAAACTCAAGGTCCCTGCTGGGTTCTGGTTTTGGCTTCAGGATTGACCAACATGACATAGTGCTCAGGTAGGTACAGGGCAGGGGGCAGAGAACAGGAAGGCTGGGCCAACCCTCCCTCCTCCTCCTCATCACCCTGCCTTCTTTTCCAGGATAAATAGGGCCCCCGTCCAAGGCTTTGAGACAGATGTGGGGAACAAGACCACCATCCGCATTATGCTGCCTGAGATGGCCAACACTCAGTACCCTGGCACCCAGCTGCTGCTGCTGCCATTGAATTCATCTGGTCTGCAGTGGGTCATGAGTGTACTGCGTGAACATAAGTATTCCTGGAGGCCAACAAACCCTGGGTACATCAGCAAGGGAGGGCAGTGTAGGGAGTGCAGAGGGGACTACAAAGTGATCCTCCAGAATGTCTAATAGAGGACCCCGAGGCCTGCCCAGGCATGACGGCTGCTGTGTAAAACGACTGAACTCTCCCCACCCTAATCATTTTCCAGATTCCGGATAACCCGGCCCACTGTTGGAACCAAAGAGAGCAAAGACCAGGTGAGGGACCCAGGAAGGAAAAGAGAAAGGAGAAGGCCAAGGCTGCGGGTGGTCCTGGGACAGGACTCTGGTCAGCACCGTCCTCCACTTTCCTCAGGTGCTGGTGCTCAGCCTCTCCTTCCTCAAGTATATCCAGGAAATATGGCTAAAAAACCAGGGTCAGTATCCATCCTCGGGGTTTGTGGCTCTGATGTATGCTTTGCACACCTGTGACCAGGTAAGACATCTTCTTCAACTCACAGACCTTCATTCCTTTGCCACTACAAATTTTCCTTTTTTTGGTACTGGGGATTGAACTCAAGGGCATTCTACCTCCAAGCCTTCCCCACAGTCCTTTTTATTTTATTTTGAAACAGGGTCTTGGTCAATTGCTGAGGTTGGCCTTGAATTGAACCTGCAATCCTCCCTTTTCAGCCTCTCAAGTACTGAGTACTCTCATGAGCCACCAAGCCCATCCACTAAAACTTTTTGTCTTCCCAAGGCCTTTTTTTTTTTTTGGTACTGGAGGTTGCATTCTACTTCCAAGCTATCCCTCCAGCTCAGTCCTATTTTATGTTCTTATTTATAAATAGAGTCTCACTAGTTTACTGAAAGCCTCACTAAGTTGCTGAGGCTGTCCTAGAACCTGTGATCCTTTTGTCAGCCTTCCAACTACTGGGATTATAGGTGTGTGCCACCATGCCCAGCTGACTTTTGTCAAATCTATATTTTTCTGCCTGGCTTTCAAGAGGCTGCATGAACTGACCCCATATCTCCTCTCTCCCACACTAGGATTCTTGGGGGTCCCCCATCATACCAGCTGCCTTACACCTTCACATACCTGGAATACCCTCATCTCCTAAGGGAATCCTCTCTTCCCTCAATACAACAGGAAGAAGCTAGCTGATCCTCTCTTTCCTGGGCTCAGGGACCACTTTTGAGTATTCAGAGTCCATTTCCTCTAGACAAGCTCCTTCCTCCTCCCAGCCCTGGAAACCTGTATCCTGGGGGTTGAGTGATATTTGCTGAAGGAGTGGCATGTGTGTATGAGGACAGAAGAGGATCCAGCCTGCTACCCCATAGTCAACTCCTGTCTAATCCTATCTCCCAGGTATCCTTGTTTGGTTTTGGCACAGACAAACTTGAAAGATGGTCCCATTACTGGGATGATAAATACGTGCACCAGAGAATCCTGCAAAAATTCCCATCAGAAGACCAGATCATCTTTAGGCTGCAGTGTGAAGGGAAGGTTGCTGTCTATGGCTCAGATGGTTACACTGGTGGCCCCAGGAAGCAGAATCATAGCCCAAAGGACCTTGGAGTGGAAAAGAAGGGTTGGTCTTTGGATAGACCTGATAAAAATAACTGAATAAAGCCCTAGTTAATTTATCTTACTGAATTCCTAGTGGCATTAAAGTGCTACATTCTATCACTGATTCTCAACAGCAAGTATAGCACTATATGACTCTTTTTTTTTTTTTTTTGCAGTACTGGGGATTGAACTCAGGGGCATTCTACCTCCGAGCTATACCCCCAGCCCTATTTTTTTTTTTTTTATTCTTTATTTTGAAATCGAGTCTCACTAAGTTGTGGAGTGGAGTGCCTCCCAAATGCTGGGATTACAAGCGTGCACCACCACACCTGGCTAGCACTATATGACTCTTGACTACATCTTATCAAAATATAAAATAAAATGAAAATTGGGTAAAGTTGAAAACAAATCACCACACCCAGCTACAAAACCCCATTTCAAAACAAAAATTAAAAAAGGTCTGGGCTACAAGATTGGAGGTAGAATGCCCCTGGGTGGAAAAAAAAAAAAATTAAATAACCACATCACCTCAGTTAATGAGTTTTCAATTGCTGGGAATCTTGAACAAATATCACGTGTGTGTGTGTGTGTGTGTGTGTGTGTGTGTGTGTGTGTGGTACCAGGGGCATTCTACCCGAGCTATATCTCCAGTCGTATTTATTTTTTTGGTGGTTCTGGGAATTGAGCCCAGAAGCATTCTACCTCTGAGCTACACCCCTAGCCCTATTTTTTACTTTAAAACAGGGTTTCACTAAGTTGCAGGGGGCCTCACTAAGTTGCTGAGACTGACCTTGAACCTGTGATCCTCTTGTCTCAGCCTCCCAAGTACTGAGATTACAGACATGTAATCACTACACCCAGCTATTTTTTTTTAAATCATCTTTCAGGAGCATCACTTTAATTATAAGATGTGTGAGAAACAAATTTATTAAGCATCTCAGGGCAAGGGTTTCCCAGGAAAAATAGCCTCTGAGGTTTCTTCCACAGGAGGATGGAGAGCCCCGGGACTCCAGGTGGCTCCAGATGGCCTCACAACTGGAATTTGTGTGGAGAAGCCTATGGCACTTGAGCACCTCCTTTCTGAGTCCATGCCATCTGGTGTCAGGATCCAGGGAGTTGGTTTTGTCAGTCTCAGCTGTCCACTTTCACTGGAGACACTTTGTTTTTGTGGCCCTGGGGATTGAACCCAGGGGCATTTTATCTCCGAACTACACCCCCAGCCCTATTTTATTTTTATTTAGAAACAGGGTCTCACTAAGGTTGATGAGAGTCTCACTACTTCCTGAGGCTGTCCTCTAACCCGCAATCCTCCTGTCTGTCTCCCAAGTACTGGGATTATGAAGGCGCCACCACGCCCGGCCACTTTGTTTTTGTTTAACCCAGGGTGCCTCTGCTCCCCTTTCATTGAATCTAGGGTGTGTCTTTAGGGCCAGCACAAGCAACAAGTTTGATACAGGTGACCTACTTCCAGTCCTAGCTATTGTCATGGATATAGGCTGCAGGTTCACAATGGGGTCTCTGGGAGGGGAGTCTCTTTCCGACTATGGACCCTGGAAGGACCAGTTGCTCTGCCTTCGCTGTGCTGCTGCTGGTGCAAAGGCTGGCCTCCCATCCATGCTGGGGGGCTGTGCTGAGAGGGGGTCCCCTCCCCCAGGGGCACAGGGTACTGGCAGGCAGGCTCAGCTGAAGGCGTCACCTAGCCCAAGGCCAGGCTAAGCTCACTGGAGATCTCTCCCATGGACAGAAATGACACAAGCTGTCTGGGACCTGGGGGCTGCTTTGCTGGCTAGGCCTCCCCACCTCCACAGGTACTTCTGGAAGTCCTGTCACTGGCCCTAGAGCTACAGAGGCTCTGCCTGCCACTGCTCAACAGGCAGTACTACATCTGCAAAGCCCACCTTCCCCAGCAGGGTTTGCCTGCCTGGTTTGGTGAGCACTTTATTTTTTTGTGGAACTGGGGGTTGAACCCACAGGCATTCTTCTCTTCCTCTGAGCTACACCCCCAACCTAAATTTTTTATTCTTTATTTTGAAACAGGATCTAAGTTGCGTAGGGTCTAAGTAGCTAAGGCTGGTTGCAAACCTGAGGTCCTCCTGTCTCAGCCTCCCAAGTACTGGGATTACAAGCGTGCACCACCATGCCCAGCGGTGAGTGCTTTAAATGAGCTCTGATGACTCTGACAGAACAGGAGGCCACCTTTTCTCTAGAGCTGCAGAGGCTGGCAGAAGGTTAGTCCTGGGCTTGGGCTGCATCTGTGGCCTTTTTCTTCTGGGTCTCCCTCTCCAATGGGGCCCAGCCCCTCTGTACTGGAACTTGTGTTCTTCTGCATTGGCACCAAGGTCAGGACACCCAATTGAATTCCAGGTGATCCCTAGATCACAGCCAGGCCCCAACACCTGCCATGTCAGCCTGTGCTAGGAACTTGGGGGTTGCCATTTGGAATACAGGATAGCCATGGGTGGGCAATGCACTATGCTCAGCTGGGGCAGGAGGGCAAAGGTGGGAAGCAGTGCACAGCTGTGAGCTGAACGCCTTCCTGATGTGTGTTCTTATCTCTGCAGAATAAATCAGAGCCTGTTTCCAGGCTTTGGGAATGATGTGAGCAATTGACCCCCACCCCTTGCACTTAAAACTGTACCCAGAATGTTCACAACCTGGCCCAGAACACTACATACTGCTGGTGTTCTGAAGCCTTCAGACCTAGCATAGGCTGCAGGTAGACTGGAGGCGCTCAGGCCCGGGGTCGACAACTCTTGGCTTCTTGGTATAAAGTTGATCTTGCTCCCACCCTTCCCATCCCGACATGCACCACCAGCTCCTCCTTCCCTGGCTTCAATCCAGACTGCATCCACCAGGCCCAGTCTATAAGTGACGAGTTCTGCCACAGCCCAGCTTCCTCGCTTTATACACGGTTGGAGGAAAGGCACCAGAGTCAGTTTCAGTTGCTGTGCTCAGTAAGGGACACCTCAAAGCCATTCACACAGATGACTGTCAGGGGGGAATGAGGCCAGACACAGCTTCTGAACTAGAGACTGATTTTAGCCAAAGATCAACTATTTTTGAGGTTCAAAGCCTGTTTTAAGTCAAGAACATTTGGTGGTTCCTCATGTCCATGAATTAGAACTAGAGGACCCCCAGAATTCACTCTCTTCCAATCTCAGCCCTCACCCTCTGCAATAGCCAGACCAGCCTTCTCACCAGGGTGCTACACAGCACCCCAATTTCTGTCTCTCAAGGGCCAGTTCATGCCTCCTGCAGCCCCTGGCATCTCTATAGCATCTCTAGGCAGTGCAGAGAAGTGCATCTGACTTGTTAATGCGTGTTAGTCTAGTTTTGTCAGTTGGACTCCAGGATCTCTGTGGATGGGGCCTTTGTCCTGTCTGTGCAACCCTTCCTGATCACAGAGCATGGCCTATAGTAAGTTCATGCCACCTGACAGGAATCAGCAATTTCCTGAATTAGTAAATTCGTCCCTATTTCCCATGATGTGCTGCTGCTGCTGCTGCCCAGGTACACAGGTGGAGAAGACTAATGCAAAGACCCCACGTTTATTGTTGAAGGTGAGGGAGAGGCAAAGTGCTGGGAAAATAGATCCTAGACAAGACGGCAACCAAACCTCCCTGAACTTCACACACCTAGGACGCGCACAACCTGGCCGGGAACACCCACATGCTGTTGGTGCTGCTGAGGCCTCCAGACCTAGTGGGCCACAGTGTTTGCACCCGGCAGTAACACAGGAGCCGCCATGTGGCCAGGATGAGGTGACTCTGTAGCAGGCCTTGGGTGACTCTGTAGGTTAACAGGCAAATATGATTCGCCTGGTTCCTACATGAGTGGGGGTCCCTCTTCCTTGCAGGTCTCCATCCTCTTCCTGGGAATGCCAGCTGACCTGGTGCTCCCAGGTTTGGGTAATAGCCAGACCTTTCCTTTGGCAAATCTGTAGCTGTGTGGAGCCATGACCCACTCTACAGTCATCTGTCTGTACATCACCAAGCTGACCGAGATCCTGCCCTGGCTGTGCTGCTACCTGGGGGTGGCCTGGGTAGTGCTGGGGCTGGGGTGTAGTAGGACTGGCCCTGGGGACGTCAGACTTTGAGTCAGGGACTCATCCAGCCTCCGGGTCTCAGCCTCCAGGACAGTGGCCTCTGGGGCCTGGGCCACAGTGAGAAGGGAGTGGGACAGGCTGTGGTGCAGGCCTGCCAGCTCTCGGCTGGTCTGCACGGAGCGGGCGATGTAGTCCTGCCTCTGCTTCCGCTCTAAGGCCAGCTGGGCTCGCAGCAGGGCGACCTGGTGGGCAGGAAAACCAAGAGGGAGATCAGTTGAAGGCCCCGAAGATGTCCTAACTCTTCTGCCCTGAGCCCCTGTGATTCTTGCCCCAGCATTGGAACCAACTGAACCACATACATGAACCTCAGAATTAGGCTTTTATGGTGTTTGGGGGAAGGGCCCTAAGGATTCATAGAGAATCCAGGGATTCAGAACCCTGGCTTCGTAGTTGATGCAAACAGGGAACTTCAAAACAACAAAATTGGTCATCAATTCTATTGAAGGAGTCGGGCGTGGTGGCGCACGCTTGTAATCCCAGCATTTGGGAGGCTGAGACTGGAGGATCCGGGTTCACGGCCAACCTCAGCTACCTAGTGAGGCACTCCGCAACTTAGTGAGACCCGGTTTCAAAATAAAGAATAAAAAATAGGGCTGGGGGTGTAGCTCAGAGATAGAATGCCCCTGAGTTCAATCTCCAGTACCGCAAAAAAAAAAAAAAAAAAAAAAAATTCTATTGAAGGATAATTGGCATGTAATAAATTGCCTAGGTTTTAAGTGTACATTTTGATGAGTCTTATAATATAACATATAACCACCATCCCAACCAAGATATGGAACATTTTCAGCACTGCAAAAAGTGCCGTCATGCTGGGTGCAATGATGCATGCCTGTAATCACAGTATTTGGGAGGCTGAGACGGGGGATCACAGGTTCAAGGTCTGCATGTGTTAACTTAGCAAAACCCTGTTTTGAAATAAAAAATAAAGTTAGGCATGGCGGTACATGCTTGTAATCCCAATACTTGGGAGGCTGAGACAGGAGGACCACAGATTTGAGGTCAGCCTCAGCAACTTAGGGAGACTTTCAAAATAAAAAATAAAGTAGGGCTGGGACTACAGTTCAGAGGTAAAATGCTGCTGGGTTCAGTCCTCAGTCTGTCTGTCTGTCTGTCTCACACACACACACACACACACACACACACACACACACACACACACAGAGCTGAGGATGTAGCTCAGGGGTAGAGTGGCCCTGAGTTCAATACTCAATACCACCAGGAAAAAAAAAGTCTCATCATGTCCCTTTTGGAAGGTTTTAAAAATATTCTGGCTTGGCATGGTGGGTAATTCCAGTACTTGGGAAGCTGAAACAGGAGGATTGAAGATTCAAAGCCAGCCTCAGTAGCTTAGCAAGGCTCTCAGCAACCTAGTGAGACTTTGTTTCCGAATAAGAAATAAAATGGGGCTCAGGGTATAGTTAGGAGGTAGAACGCCTCTAAGTTTAATTCTCAGTACCAAAACAAAACTGATTTAATTAGACTGGGGCAAAGCCTGGGGGATCAGTATTTTTTCAAAGCTTCCTGGTGGTTCTCATGTGCACCCAGGTGTGAGAATCGCCGGCTAAACCTCCCATTTTTCAGATGGGTAGACTGCGATGAGAGGAGGTGAAGCTCCTGGGATCTCAGGGTGTCCAGGACTGAGGTGAGGCAAAGGGGTCGAGGGTGCAAATCTAAGGAGATGCTCCAGGTCAAGGGTGAGTGCCTCTTTACCCCACAACCCAGAACCCTCTCTTGCCTTACCCTGCCAGAGCCCCGCCTTTGGATTACTTTGAGTTTAAAAGAATTCAAAGTAGCAGCTCAAGTTTAGCTACAGAGTTAGGCCTGTCAGGAGTGACTACTGATTTCTTTTTTTTTTTTTTTTTGTACTGGAGATTGAACCCAGGGGCATTCTACCTCCAAGCTACATCCCCAGCCTGATTTTATTTATTTGAAAACGGGGTCTCACTAGGTTGCTAAGAGCCTCACTAAGTTGCCAAGGCTGGCTCTGAACCTGCGATCCTCCTGTCTCAGCCTTCCAAGTACTGGGATTACAAGAATGCACCACCACGCCCAGCTGTGACTACTGATTTCTGAAATAGGCTCAGAAATCAAAATTCCACACTTCTGCCTGGGATGCTGGCGACAGCTCTGCCTGCGAGGGTGCAGTGAGGGCAGGGGAGGCCAGCGTGGCTCTGCTCACTCTAGTCTGCTCCACAGCCCTCTTCCTTTTCCTTTCCCTTCATGGGTCTGAATCTGGACCTTGCCTTCTATTCCACTCCCACCCAAGCACATGCCAGGTAGCGATGGGCCTAGGGCTTCTTGCCTCCCAGGGAGACTCAAGTTCTCTGAATGCAGGACCTACTTCCCCTCTTTCTGCTGGAGGTGTACAAAGGGCCAAGCACACAGCAGGCACTAAAGCCTCGTCACCCAAGTTCAAAGCTTAGAAAAGAGATCCTTCCAGAACGTACCTCTTTCTGTAGGTCAACCACATGCTTGGCATCCGAGGAGCCCCTCTGCCCTGTTCTTCCATCCTAAGGGAGACAAATACCAACATCGTTGGAATGGACCCTCCCACTCTGAGATTTCCACAGGCATCCTTCAGCTACCTCATCATGGTCCTGGTGGCCTGGGCAAGGGCTAGGGGGCAGAAGTGCCTGAACTCAGACTAAACCTCTTTGGGGCACCACAGTCCCAGAGCAAGAGGCCCAGGAGGGCGGGCCCGCAGCAGCATAATGGACACACCCATGGAGACCTGATGCTAAACGTCCAAAAGGCTTGGGTGGCATTTGCTTTTCTGAGGCACCTTTTTATTTAACAGAAGTATACCATGCATCAGCTTTGTGCCAGCCCTGGGACATGGGTGTCTGCCCATGAAGGGAGGATAGAGAGTTGGAGATGTTCATTTACCAGAAGCAGCCCCTCCCTGCCAGGCCACCGGCTGGGTCTACTGATGGGCATACCTCTGCATAAAAAGTGATGGGCTGCTGGACGTGGTGGCTCATGCCTGTAATCCCAGTACTTGGGAGGCTGAGACAGGAGGATTGCAAGTTCAAGGACAGACTCAGCAAGTAGTGAGACTCTTATCAAACTATCGAGACCTTGTTTCCAAAATAAGAAATAAAATTGGCCTGGGGGTGTAGCTCAAAGGTAGAATGCCTCTGAGTTCAATCCCCAGTACCACCAAAAACAAACAAAAAAAAAGTGATGGCCTAAGGAGGTCTACCCCAAACACCTTACCCCCAAAGAGACTCTGTTTCTAGAAAATACCATGTAAACTCAGTACCACAAGGAGGTCTAAGAGATCTGCAAGCTCTGATCAAGCTCCAGGGCACCTCAGGGGATGGTAAGCACCACACAACACCGAGGCCTGAGGCACTGGTCTGGGAGTGGGCAGGTCTGAGCTCCTCCGAACACAGGGCTGCAAACCTTGACTCTACCCCACCCACTGATGCCAGGTCTCTTTCTCAGAGCAAGCACAGAGTGAGCTGTGCTGAGGGGCAGAAGAGTCAGGGAGGGGCTCTCTGGATCAGCTGGAGCCACTGTCTCCACTTGTAAAGGTGGGCTGGGATATGCAATGCAGAGGGCTGAGTTACTGGTGGCTGGGGGTGCAGATGAGAAAAATAGGTAAACCTTCTGTGTGGGTGACGAGGCCATGGCTTCGCTGATCTCTGGGGCCCCTGCCCGAGGTGTGCGCATGGAATCCCTCTTCAGCTTCCTTCGCTCTCGCTCCACCTGCCAAGATGCAAGTGAGAAATCAGGCCTGGGCTTGGAGCCAGTCCACGTGCAAGGTGAGTATAAAGTGACAGCAACTCCTCAGCTGGAGAGAGCACATGCCAGGGCAGCTCTGAATGCAAAGAAGTGCTCCTGGCGAAGAAGAGGGCGGCTGCCTTCCAGGCCTTTGGCTCAAAGGTCGGCAAACTTTTTCCATAATAAGTAAATATTTTAGGCTTTGTGGCCATTCCAGCTCTGCCACAGTTACCTGGCTCTCCTGTTACAGCAGGCAAGCAGTCACAGACAGGGTGGGGCTGTGTTCCAGCACAACTATTTTGGAAGCAGACAGCAAGCAGGACTTGGTCCACAGGCTGTAGTTTACTGATCCTTGCTCTGGGAGCTTCGTGAGAAGTGAGATGTGTGTCCACCAGACCCCAGAGGAGGGAGCTGAGGACGGGGGTCACTGACCTGCTCCAAGGTGGTCCGCAGCTGGACATTGTGGCGCTGCAGCCTGCTCCGGTCAATCTCCAGCTGTGCCACTGCTCGCTGTAGGTGTTCAAGCCTGTGTTTCCACGTCTGCTTCTCCTCCACTCCAGGATTAGGCTCAGCCTCCACTCCTGAGACCTGTGAGGAAGGCCAGACCCCCAGTTCCCAGGTATGGGAAGAGATGGAATGCGAAGGGTCTAATTTGGCAGGTCTGGGTTTTAGGGACCCAGTTTCCAAGGGAGGGGAACAAGCCCTTGATAGAAGCTCCCTCTTGGGCCATTGGTCCCCACCAGCCCCAGCTCACCAGTTCACCCTGCTCTGCTGTTCTGGTGGTGGAGCCTGGGCTGTGTAGTCGTTCCTCCTCTAGAGCCTGTCTGGTGAGCTCCAGCTCCTCCTAGGGTATGGAAGCAGGACAAAATCACACCATGCCAAACTCATATCTGGACCCATCCCACCCTCTGTCCTCATAAAACCCAGTTCAGCCAGGTGTAGTGTCGCATACTTGTAATCCTAGTACTTGGGAGGCTAAGACAGTAGGATCGCAGGTTCAAGGCCAGTCTCAGCTACTTATTGAGGGCCTCTACAACTTAGTGAGGCCCTGTTTCAAAATAAAGAATAAAAGAGCTGGGCATGGTGGCGCACGCTTGTAATCCCAGCATTCGGGAGGCTGAGACTGGAGGATCCGGGTTCGCGGCCAGCCTCAGCTACCTAGTGAGGCACTCCGCAACTTAGTGAGACTCGGTTTCAAAATAAAGAATAAAAAATAGGGCTGGGGGTGTAGCTCAGAGGTAGAATGCCTCTGAGTTCAATCCCCAGTACCGCAAAAAAAAAAAAAAAGAATAAAAAAGATAGGCGTGGTGGCACACGCTTGTAATCTCAGTACTTGGGAGGCTAAGACTGGAGGATCTGGGTTCAAGACCAGCCTCAGCTACTTAGTGAGGCCCTCTGCAACTTAGTGAGACCCTGTTTCAAAATAAAGAATAAAAAATAGGACTAGGGTGTAGCTCAGAGGTAGAATGCCTCTGGGGTCAATCCCCAGTACCACAAAAATAAATTAATTAATAAAGTAAAACAGGGCTGGGAGTAAAGCTCAGAGGTAGAATGCTCTGGGTTTAATTCCCAATACCACCAAAAGAAAAAAATTTTGTTTCAATTTTATCCCCAGTTTCCAAATTAAAAAAAAAGGGTTGGAGTGCAGCTTGGAGGTTAGAATGTCCCTGAGTTCGATCCTCAGTAACACACACACACACACACACACACACACACACACAAACATGAGTTCATTCCAAACCCCAATTCCTATTTTTTACTTATTTATGTGGTACTAGAGATTCAACCTCTGAGCTATACCCGCAGTCCTATTTCATTTATTTATGTTTTTGAAACAGGGTCTCACAAAGTTGTGGAGGGCCTAACTAAGTTGCTGAGGCTGGCTACGAACCTGCTATCCTCTAGTCTCAGCCTCCCAAGGACTGGGATGACAAGCGTGCGCCAACCATGCCTGGCTCCAATTCCTCATTTATAAAATGATTACATGTTCCAAGAAACAGGGATCGATTAAGCCCTTAGGGCTAAAACCCTTTGGCCTAGTGGGGAAACCTAATGCTGGATAGTTTCTAGGGAGATAGACAGAAGGAAATGAGTGTACATTGTTGCAGAGGCTGTCTGGGAAAGAGGAAGAGCCAGGTGGCCCAAAACCTGAGCTCTAAAGCAGACTGTTAGATCTAATGTACCTCAGCCAGGTGCAGCTATATGACTTTGGACAAGTGAACCTCTTTGAATACCACTTCTCAATGATAAAATGGGTATAACAGTTGCTTCCTTTCAGGGCAACGGAAAAAAGTGAGAGAACAGTGCCTGGCTGTTTTAAAATGCTTAAAATAAAAAATGATGATGATACCTAATGAAGAGCTATATCCAAAAGATGCCTTAGAGTGCTGGGGTGGGGGAGGTGGGTGAAGTGACCTTGGTGAATACTGTTCAGTAACCTAAGAGCATTGCTAGGAAGTGCCCTCCCACCCGGTTACACACCTTCCTTTTGCTGTGCCTGTGAGAATGCACCTGCAAAAAAGGGATGGAGCTCTACTGACTGCTTTCTTCCTAAGTACTTGATATGTATCAGCTCCCCCTAGCTTATCAATGAAAACTCCAAGAGTCAGAGAAGTAAAGGCACTTACCCAGGGTCCCACAGCTAATGAACTGCAGGACTTCATTTCAAACCCAGGAACTTAAATCCAAAGTTCAGAAATGTAATTCCTTCTCTATAGATCCCTTTTACAAGAGTAAAAGTCTGTGAGTCTGCAGAAGGCAAGTCCCTGTGGGCTGTATGTCTGAGATGAGGGAGGGGGTTATAGGGGGTGTAGTCAAGAGACCAGGATGTAGAATCAGTTTCCCTGGAAAAATGGACTAAGTTTCTCTTGGCAAAAGAAACAATGCTCAGCTTTCCTAACTGCCTACTCTGCAGGTTTATGCTCAATGCTGGGGGCACAAAGATGGCTAGGGCCTGGCGCGTGACCTTGGGATTGAATGCTATACCCTAAAGTCCTATCCTAAACCCACTCTGCCGCTCACTCAACACGCTACCTACCAGATCCCACTTGTTCCTCGTTGCTGATGACTCTGAAGGCTGTTCCTGGCCCCACTCTCACCTTCAACTTCAGACCACACCACTGAGCTGCCACTGGACACGCCTGGCCAGTGTCCCAGGGGCCTTGCTCCACTTCCAAGCTGAGCCCATCACGCCACTCCTCTTCATCTCAGCGGGCAGAACACCTGCTGTTGTCTGACTCTCTTCCGCCCTTTCTTTACCCCTCCCACCTTTAGAACCTCTCAGACTACACGTGCGTCTCCACTCCCTCTCAGCATCTCAGGTCACCACTTCTCCTGGACTTCTATTACTCTCCCAATTGGTCTCTTCAGATCTGCTGCTGCTCCACATAGTGAGTGATCTTTCTGAACTGTGTCTCCGATGGTGTCACTTTCTTAACCCAAACCCTCCATCCACTTCCCACTAGAGACCCAGAGCCTTAGCTTGACTTATAAGCCCTGAATGCCATGGCCTCTGCTGTCCTCTCTTCTCTTGCCAGATCTCCTCTATGTTCCAGGCAACCTGAATCTTCTACACACACTCCATATATTCTCTCTCCTCCTCTTTCCTCTTCCTCCCAAGATTCTGCCCCTGCCCCCATGCTTGCTAGTTCCTTTACCTTTTTTTTTTTTTTTTTGTATAAAGGTTGGACCCAGGAGCCAGGCGTGGTGGCACACACTTGTAATCCCAGTACGTGAGAGGCTGAGACAGGAGGATCACGGGTTCGAAACCAGCCTCAGCTACTTAGTGAGGCCCTCTGCAACTTATAGAAACCCTGTTTCAAAATAATAAAGAATAAAAAATAGGGCTGGGGGTTTAGCTCGAAAGAAGAATGCTCCTGGGTTCAATTCCTAGTACCAAAAAAGAAAAGAAAAAAAAAAAAAAGGTTGAACCCAGAGGCATTCTACGTTCAAGCTATACTTCCAGCCCTATTTTATTTTCAAACAGGGTCTTGCTAAGTTGCAGAGGCTAGCCTCTAAAGTGTGATCCTAAGCCAGGCGTGGTGGTGCACGCTTGTAATCCCAGCATTCGGGAGGCTGAGACTGGAGGATCTGGGTTCTCGGCCAGCCTCAGCTACCTAGTGAGGCACTCCACAACTTAGTGAGACTCGGTTTCAAAATAAAGAATAAAAAAATAGGGCTGGGGGTGTAGCTCGGAGGTAGAATGCCCCTGATTTCAATCCCCAGTACCGCAAAAAAATTAATAAAAATAAATAAATAAATAAAGTGTGATCCTCCTGTCTCAGCCTCCTAAGTACTGGGATTACAAGTGTGTGCCACCACTCGGGGTTTAGATCTAACCTTAAAGCACCACCACCCTGGGCTTAGATCTAACCTTAAATACCATTTTTACCAGGTAGCCTTTTGGGACCCACCCCCGAGAAAGCGTGGGTGTCCCTCCAGCATGCTTAGAGCACACTGAGCTCTCCCTATTGGGCACTAAGCACACTGTACTGTCTTACAGACTAGTGCAACAGCCTGAGCTCCACTCACGTTGGGGTCCTCAGGACCTCAGCTCTAAAGGTGGCAGGCCACCCTTGAGCTCAGCGAGATGGGCTCTGTCCCCATCCCTCACTCCCCCTAGAGTGACTCACCTGCAGCCTCTGTTGTTCCGATTCCCGCTCCAGCACAGAGGCTTGTAGGAACATGGCTACCTCTTGCAGACTGCTGACGCTGGCCTTGCTCTGGGCCAAGGACAGTGCCAAATGCCGGGCCTTCTCCCTCCACTCAATCTCCCTGGCCTCTGTCTGCCTCAGGGCAACCTGTAGTCGCTCCAAGTTCTGCTGCAGTGCAGGCCCTAAAGAATTCAGTTTTGGAGATGGTTCCTCCATTGGGGAGGCTTTGTGGCTGGGGGAAGAGGATTCCAGATTCTCCCTTTGCTGGGCCTCCTTCAGCTCCAGGATTTCCTCTTCCTTTTGGGCTAGAGTCAGCTGTAGCTCCCTTAGATTCTCATGAAGGTCCCTCACCTCTTCTCTCTCTTGCCTCAGACTCTGTTTCTCCTGGATCCTACTCTCTAGGCTCCTCTGGGCCAGAGACTTCTCCAGGAGCTGCCCCTGTTCCTTCTGATGCCTCAGCTCTTCTTCCCTCTGGGCAAGTGCCTGCTGGAGCTGCTGCACATCCTCCTGGTGTCGAAGATCTTGGTCCTGGATCTCACACTCTCGCATCTGCAGGGCCTCCTCCAGCCGCTGGGCATGTGCCTGGCAGGCATCCAGCGTGGCTTGCAAGGTGGCAGTGGTAGCCTCCAGACTGCGGCTCAATTCAGCCTGCTCAAGGAGATGCTGCTCTTTCTCCTGCAGGGCAGCCTGGACCTTGCTGAGCGCTGCCTGCAGAGCCTCCGCCTGGCCCCGTGCAGCTTCTTCCTGATGCCGGGAGGCCTGGCTTTCTGCCCGCAGAGCCTCAAGCTCCTGGTCCCGTTCCTTGAGTGAGGCCTCTGCTTGCAGCCAGCTGTCCTGCAGGGCCTTGGCCTGTGCCTCGTGCTCCTGTGCCTGCTCAGCACACTGTTGCTGAAGGGTCAACAATGCCCTCTCCTGCTCCCGAGACTCAGCCCTCAGGTCTCCCAACACCTCCTCCAGGGCCTGCACCTGGCGACCCTCCACTGCCAGCTCTTCCTGGAGCCTGCGCACCTGTTCCCTGTGCTCCTCCAGCTCCCCCTGGTGCTCCTTCAGAGTCACATGGGCCTGCTCTAGAGCAACCTGGAGGGTGCTTGCCTTCTCCTTCATGCTTTCCTCTTGGCCCTGGGCCTGCCGCTGTTCTTGCTGCAGGGCCTCAAGATCATGGTCCCTCTGGGCCAGGGCTCTCTGGGCCTCCTCTAGCTGATCCCGAAGTGCCTGATCTTTCAGCTCCTCTTGTTCCTTGGCTTCCTGCAGGTGCTGCTGCAGGATCACAATCTCCTGCTCTCTCTGGGTCAGAAGCAGGCTGGTCTCACCCACCTTCCGGTGCAGGCCCTGGAGCTGTTGCTCCAGCTGGTCCTTATGCTCCTCAAGTTCCTGGATGTGCTCCTGCTGGCATTCCACCTCTTTCTCTTTATCACGCAGGATTAGCTTCATGTGCTCTAGGCTCCCACGCTGTGCTTTAGTAGGGCTCTTCTCTTCTGCCCGCTCCTGCATCAGCTGCCTCTGTGAGGCCAGCTCTTGGCCACGCTCTCTCAAGGACAGCTTGATCTGTTCCAGGTCCTCCTCTAGGATCTTGGTCTGCAGAGTCCTCTGGTCTTCCAGAACCTGAATCCTCTCCTTCTGTAGCAACAGCTCCTGGCCCCTCTTCTCGAGGTCCTGAGTCAGATGCTCTTTCTGCCTCTGCAGTTCCTCGATCTGCTGGCACTGGGACTTCACCTCCTGGTTCCTCTCCTGCAGCTCCCTCGTGAGCAGGGTGCCATGGCTCTCTAGCTTGTGGATCTGACTGCTTTGTGTCTGGAGCTCTTGGCTCTTTTCTTCCAGGTCCAGGGTAAGGTGGGTCAGAGCTACCCTCTGCATTTCCCTCTGGCTCTCCAGCTCCTCAATCACTTTCTGCAGGCCCTCTACTTTGTGATGGCTCTCCTCTAGTTCCAGGGCCAGGCATTCCAGAGTCACCAACTGCTTTTTCAGATCCTGAATCTGTCCTCTCTGGGACTCAATCATCTGGGTCTTCTTCTCAAGTTCTAGAAGCTGATGCTCCAAGATGTTCCTCTGAGTCTCTCGATCCTTCTCGAGTTCTCTGATCTGCTCCCTCTGCACAGTCAGCTTCTCCTCTCGCTCCTGGACGGCCATGGGCAGGTGCTCTAAGACAGACCTACACCTCTCCAGCTCCTGAATCTGTTCTTGTTGCAGATCCACCTCTTGGTTCCTCTTCTTCAGGTCCAGAGACAGCAGTTCCAGAGCTGCCTTCTGCATTTCCCGCTGCTTCTCCAGCTCCTGGATTTCTCTCTGCAGAGTCTCCACTTCCCCTTCTCGTTCAGATAGGGTCTGGGCCAGCAGAGCCAAATTCTCCTGCAAAGCCTTCCCTTGGGCCACCTTCAGCTCACCCTGCTCTTGCAAAGCCTGGGCTCTCTCCCGCTCACTCTCGACTTCCTCATTTTTCAGTTTCAGTGCTGAGCGAGCTGTTCTCAGGTCTTCTTCTAGCACCCCGGCAGCACTCGCCTGAGCCCTGGCTTCTGTGACACATGCTTGCAGATGTTCCACCTGAGCTGTCAGGTTCTCCTTGGCTGCTTGAAGTAACTCTTGCTCATTCTGGAAAACGAGAGTCAAAACCCCCTTAGATAGTATTGCTTTCCTGAAACAATTACTCCAACACTGGCCTTTCTCTTTCCTATCTTAAGGTACCAGCAGTGACAAGGATTTGGGCAAAATAAATGATGCATTCCACATAAGCTGATGCTGTAAAAGGTGTCTCTATCACCTCCCAGGTCTCTGCTAAAGCCAGGGAACACAGTCTGGTGCAAATGAACCTTCCCAGACCCTTCAGGGCAAGGGGGAAAAATTTCAACCTCAATTCAGAAAAAGTAATCAGAGGAGGATTCACTATGATCTGACCCCCAGGAACGTAGGGACAGCCAGAGGAACTCAGATACTTGCTGAAGGAAGCTGGGCACATGATCTCAGTCAAGGTGGGCCTGGGAGTTAGAACCTTGGGTCCTAAGAGACAACCTCTGAGTTACCCCCCTATTCCCCCACGGCCGCAAACCAGTACCACTTCACCTGGGCCTCCATTCTTTGTAGCTCTGCTTGCCGCAGGCGACACTGTAAGGATGCCACAGTTTCATGCAGTTTCATCAGTTCGGATTCTAGGGAGTTCTGTTTTCCTTCCCACTTGGATTTTTCTTGGGAAGAGCAGAGATAGTGGAGTTAGGCCCATGGCCGGGAGTGGGAGAACACAGGGGTGTAGAGGCAGATGGGAGGATGAGGAACAGAAGCAAAGGGGAAGAAGGCCAAGGAGAGAATTATAGCCAGCATTCTAAACATCACCCATCTACCAGCTGCTCCTGTTTGTCTAGGCCTCCTGCTGCTTCCAGACTGGCGTCTGTGTCTGCTGCCAGACCTAGCATTGCCTGCTATCATTTTAACACTTCCTCATCCTGATCACACAGAGATTCTCAAGCTTACAATTTTGGAGAGGTTCCTAGAGACTTGGGTGGCTCTGCTGGCTGCCTTTTATTATTTCTGCCAGATCCCCCAGAACCCAGCTCTATTTGTGTGGATCTTGGGGAACCTTCAAATGGTCTCAAAAAGGCCTAGACCCACCCCCAAGTTGTCCTCTTCTCTTCTACAGTAAAACTCTGAGTCTCAAGCCCCTTCCTCTCCTTCCAAGTGGCTACCACCCATCCTAGATTCCCCTTTTTGCTTTCTCCCAAATAAGTCCATATTTCTTCTGCCATCAAAGGCTAAGTAAGCAAAATGGATAAATGATAAAAGATGTAAGATTTTATCATAGTCCTGGCCCTTGGTCTCCAGCTTTTTTTTTTTTTTTAATCTCCTGCAAAGACAGAAAATGGAAGCCTAACCAGCTCCTTCTGTTTCCCAAGTCTGTTCTCCTAATCTTTCCTTCCAGGATGGCCCTCAAGGTCCAAGAAAAGAAAACAACAACAAAAAAAGTTCAAGGGGTACTGGGATTGAACCCAGGGGCATTCTACCTCTGAGTTATATCCATAGCCCTTTTAATTAATGAATTAAAAAAAATTTTTGTTGTGGCACTGGGGTTGAACCCAGGGGCATTCTACCTCTGAGTTATATCCCTAGCCCTATTTTATTTTTATGTGGAAACAGTCTCACTAGGTTGATGAGAGTCTCACTATTTTTGCTGAGACTGTCCTCAAACCTGTAACCTTCCTGTCTCAGCCTCCCAAGTACTAGGATTACAAGCGTGGGCCACCACACCTGGCTCAATTAATTTTTTGAAACAGGGTCTTATTAAATGCTGAGGGTCTTACTAAGTTGCTGAGGCTGGTCTTGAACCTGTGATCCTCCTTTCTCAGCCTCTTAAGTACTGGGATTATATATGTGTGGGCCACCACATCTAGCCCTTGAAGATACTTTGGATATCATCTCCCAGTTGTGGATAAACATAAAAGAGTGCTGTCTTTCCACTGCTGGGCTTCCCACCTGTCCTCTCTGCAAACCTGCCTGCCTGTGCATCTCACCTTCCTGGCTCTGAGACAGCTGTCTCTGCAGGTCCTGCAACTTCAAGTGGAATTGGCTCTTCTCAGCTTCGGCATCAGATAGATGCTGTGCCAGCTTCTGAGCCTGATCCATCAGATCGTTCTGGGAAAGGAAGGAAAGGATAAAGTTGAGTTCCTTGTCTGCCACAAGGCTGTCCCAGCCAGAGCTCAAGCTCTCTCCTCACTCTCAGTCTCTGGGTGGTCTGCATCATGGCCTTACCCTCGGATTGCTGAGTTATTTACTCCTGAACATAGGTACTTAGCTCTCTGATGTGAGGATTGGCTTCTTCTCCAAATGACAGGATCCAGAAAGGCCCTCTGACCTATGTCTTTTTGTTGTTGTTGTTCTTTTGCAGTACTTGGGATCAAATCCAGGGTTTCACACATGCTTGGCAAGTGCTCTACCACTTAACTAAATACCCCAGCCCCTCCCCCCTTTTTGATACTGGGGACTAAACCCAGGGGCATTCTACCTCTGAGCTACACTCTCAATCTTTTAAAATTTATTTTTATTTGAAAACATGGTGTTGCTAAGGGTCTCATTAAGTTGCTGAGGCTGGCTTCAAATCTGGAATCCTCCTGTCTCAGCCTCTCAAGTACTGAGGTGTGCACACCACAGCTGGCTCCCTTTTATTTCAATTTTGAGATAGGTTCTCACTAAATTGCTCAAGCTGTCCTTGATCTTGCCATCTTCCTGCCTCAGCCTCCCAAGTGGCTGGGATCACAGGTGTGTACCACCATGCCCTACTCAAGGTCTTTTGAAACAACTGCTCAAGGTCCTATTCCAGGATGCACCTCTTCCTCTCAAATGCCTACTTCAAAACTTAGCCCAAAGGCCACCTCTGTCTTCCTTCTGTTCCTCCATTCAGAATGGACAGCCCCTCCTCCAGGTCTTATCAGTGCACCAGTTGTACCTGTTACTGACCAAAGTACTTTCATCAGTTCTGCTTTCTATCAGAATGCAACTTGAAAAATAAAACTATCCTCCACCATGTTGTGAGCCTTCTTGAGGACAGGGGTCAGGTCTTTCTCCATTTAGTATCCCCAGCTCAGAGTAGCTGGCATATAGGTAGCTTACAATTTGCATGGATCCACAGGTTCATAATGAGGTGGCATTTGTGGGACCCTTAGTTCAATTGTAGGCTTAGAATGCTCCTATAAATGGCAACCTCAAATCTCAGCAGTCCCCAACTTCTCAGGTTTCTCTCTTGTTCCCTTGGAAACAAGAATAAATTCCTGACTGAGAAGAAAAGGATGCAAAACAAAACCACACATGCACAGGGTTTCATAGTTCATAGAGCCCCTTCAAGACCCCCATGTATTTAATCCTCGAAACAACCCTGTGGGGCCTACCCTGCAAGTGAAGACAAGGACCAAGAAACCTAAGCGCTCGAGTGATGGCTGCCAGCGGTAAATGACAGGTGGAGCTCATCCTGACTCCATCTCAGGAATAAAACAGGCCTTGAGTCTCTGACTCAGGCTTCTCAGGGTAGGTGGAGCTCAAGGAGGGAAGACGGAGAAACTTACCCGGGCTTGCTGAGTCCTTCGCAGCTCTTGGTGAAGCTTGTGGAGGGCAGATGCCACGGCTTCAGCTGAGAGAGCAGTCAGGAGGGGCCCTTTCTTAAAGAGGCTCCTAGTTCCATTCTGGTCTGAAGAAAGAAAACCTCATCTGGCTGCCACCATGAAAAAACACAGCCATCCCTCCCCAGACAGGGCTTTGGTCTTCTCCCTGGTCCCTTCTCTCCTCAAAGGACCCCTCTTGGCAGTTCCTTCACCACACACTTTCTGCTTTTCTGTGTGCCAGACATTGTGGTGGGCAGTAGGTAATGCTATCATTTTTATGTGCTTAAGTGCCAAGAACTATGTGATCTACCTACATTTGTAATCTCATTAACTCCTTAGAAAAATTCTGAGGTAGGTCCTTTTTTGTGTGTGTGTGTGTGTGGTACTGGGGATTGAACCCAGGGGTGTTCTACCTCTGAGATACACCCTCAGCCCTATTTTATTTTATTTTTTTATTTTATTTTATTTTTTGCGGTACTGGGGATTGAACTCAGGGGCATTCTACCTCCGAGCTATACCCCCAGCCCTATTTTTTATTCTTTATTTTGAAACCGAGTCTCACTAAGTTGCGGAGTGCCTCACTAGGTAGCTGAGGCTGGCCGCGAACCCGGATCCTCCGGTCTCAGCCTCCCAAATGCTGGGATTACAAGCGTGCGCCACCACG
>PVLC010018972.1:0-31255 GCA_004027655.1 Graphiurus murinus | reverse complement strand
GCTGTGTCATATGGCAGTGCCAGTTATCCTTCCTGGTTATCCATGTTAACTATAGTTTCTGGGGTCACCAATGAATTGCCCCAGCAAGTCACATAATTTAGGGCAGATCTATAACTAGTTGCTAAATAAGCGATTGGAGTGTGCTTATTTTTGTCTAGATCAAAACAATGCAGAAAAAAACATGGTGTTTACTTCAAATATTTTGACAGAATGTAAATTTGGGGCAGGTAACTTATCTGTCACATTTGACATTGTCATCCCAGTGACTAGCATCAGGGATGGCTCATGGCATATATTCAGTTATTACTCTTTGAGTGTATGAAGGAAAAGCACATGCATTCTCCAAATTACCTATATTTGGCTCTAAATAGAAGTTTTCAATGGTAATATGGATGACGTCAAATTATTGACATTCTAAAATGAAATGATTTTCTGATTCAATAATTTTTATGCTTAGACTATTAACTGATACATAATAAACTCTATGTGGTATTTGATTTAAAAAAGTAAAACAAGTTAAAAAAATGAAAGAAGTGGCTTTTTTTTCTCTAATTTGGAACAGAGTACAAATAGCCTAATCTCTCCTGAATGTTTCCTTATTTTCCCAATGTTTCCCCCTTGGTAGATCATATCACTTACAACTATGATAGTGGTTATGACAACAGTAATGTAATAATCACATCTGGTATTTGTCCAGCATTATTGCACACTAGACATTGTGCTAAGTGTTTTACATTTGTTATTTCATTTAATTCTTAAAAATGTATGTGAGAGAGCATATTATTATGATTATAACATTTTTCAAAGGAACCCCTTAGTCTCTCAGAGAGTAAACATGAAGACAGTCTTTCTGTCTTCCATCACTATGTTTCCAACATTGAAGGGAACTTCAGAGTGGAAGTCCTCCTCACTTCCCTGAGAAAGACCTGCTGATAGCAAGTACTGGCTGAGAGAGGAGTACAGGTTTTAGGAAGTATCTCTGCAACTCATCTTTCCTGCTTTAGGAGAAATAATTACGATCTGTGGCTCTACCATTTTTCTTAGAAATTTGGTTTGGATTCTAGAAGGACCCCTTAGGTCATTCTTGGCTTAGACTCTGTCTTAAATTCATAAAAAGTTATGGTAATCATGTCTGTTGTAAGTTGAAGGAAGTAGAGTGGGTCTTCTCCAACAAAGAATTCCATGGAGGACTTTTTAGAGAGTTTAACTGAAATGCCAGAGGCTACTTCTGAGAAGCAGACAACTGCAAACTTTGCAGTTCACCATGATTCTGTATCACTCTCCAGAGGGTGATGTGTTGAATTTCTCTCTTGAAAATAGTGCCCAGACGAGTCTGTGCAGGCTGGCAGTAGCTCTCCTAATCCTTACCTTGCCTCTGACACTTTCCTGGATGGATTCCATTGCTGGGGTGCTATAAGCAGCAGCTCCCTTGATAGCAGAGAAAAAAGGGACTCGAGCTCTGATCCCTTTGTAACTTCTCATGCTTCAAAGTGACACTTACAAAAGTCATGTTCATCACTCATGGAGGATCTGCCCATCCAGAGGGCAATGAGAGGCTCTGCTTCTTACTTTTCTGATTTATCAGACAGCACAGTTTCCTAGCTGATGGAATGACATTCCACTCTCAGGTGCAGTGGGACAGGTGCAGAGAATGGTCTGCTTCCCTGGGCCAGTGCTATAGTATAAAGCATAAGGAAAGCATTGTGGGCCCAGAGAGCTTGAATGTAGCCTAGAGTTGTCCCCCTTCCTTCAAGGGCCACCATCCTCTCTTGCACTCTATGACAGGGGCTGTCAGTTCCACTTGGTTGCCACCTGGCCTTTAATCATCTCTTTTAGCATTACCCTGGTTTTTGCTCAAAATTACAGGACCATGGGCCTCCCTCCATGTAAATTTGCCCTGCAGTGCTCATCCTTCATGGAAATTGTCATTCCCTTTACTGCATTCTCCCTAAATTCCCTGCAGATTCCTTAGTGTGCACAGAGTTGAACACCATTGTGTTTGAGTAACAGAGGGAAAGTATAGAAAAGCATGGAACGGGGCAATATTGGAAATGGATTAATAAGGAAATGATTAAGAAGAGTGCTATTTGTAAGTGTCTTGATCATTTACCATGAAATGTTTTTCTGGATCCACATCTTGTTAGGGGTCTTCTCTTTCCCCCTTTTCACTTCCTGCATTAATTTGAACATCCATTTCATTCTTCCTTTATTGTGCCCTGCAATTTCTCTTTTCACATATCTTTTGCCTGCTCCAAACTAGTTCCTTGACCTGCTTTTGTGTGGTTGAAAGCTTTATAAAGAAGACCCACTCTACTTCCTTAAGCTTACAACAGACATGATTACCAAAGACCTTACACACCCAGACTCCTGCCTTCATATATATTACACCAGCAGGAACGTCGAAATTATGTTTTTTTCCTTTGATATGGTAAAGGTCAAATTCTTTGGGTCAACTTCCAATTGTGGTAAAGGGAAAGAGAATGGTGGACAAATATATTAATTTCCTCCTTCTTCCTAGATCCTTCCTGTTATTTGGAAGAACCTCTATCCAGTGAAAAGTTTATCTCTTACATCTTAATTACATTAAAACCTTGACTTTTAAAAAAATTAATACTTCAGTTTAGGACAGAAATAGATCTTATTGAAGATGTTATATGCTCTAATAATTCTAGGAATGAATTCTGCCAGCCTCCTGAGTGAACTTGGAAGCTGACTTCTTCCTGGTGGAGCCTCCAAATGAGAACTCAGCCCAGTTTGACACAGATTACAGCTGTGAGACTTAAACAGAGAACTCAGCTAAGCCATACCTCAGCCACAGAAACTGTGAGATCATAAATGCTTGTTGTTTTAAGCCACTATTTTACCATTATTTTTTATACAGCAATAGGTAACCAAGACAAGCACCGACTTCATGGAGTTGTTAGAATTAAATGAGTTAAAACCTGGAGAGTGTACAGCATAGTGCCTGGCACATAGAAAACATGTGACAGACATTTGCTCTTAAAATATTAAATTATTTTGTAAATTTTCTCTTGTAGTCAGTCAAGAGTATTTATTGAATGCTTACCATGTACCTACATGAGCTCCTTTCCAAAGTCATTATAGCCTAGTGAGAAAATAATTCATTAAGTATATTTAAGAATATGAGGAGCATCCTGAAGACAAAAAAATCTATCATGCTGTGGGAGGAGATATAGATGAACCTAATATTCACTTGGGGTCAGGGAAGGGTTCATTGAGGGAGTGTTATTTAAACAGCAATAAGAAGACTGAATAGAAATTAACAGTGAGAAGACTAGTGTAGATCAACTCTGTGTGATGATGGTTGTATTAGTCAGCTTTTCATTGCTATAACTAAAATACCTGACAAGAACAATTTAGAGGAGGAAATATTTATTGTGGATTACGTTTTAGAGTATTTAGTGCTTGGTGGCTGGCTCCAAGGCAGAAACATCATAGTGGAAGGGCATGGTGCAGAAAATCTTCTTAATTCATGGCAGCTGGGAAGCAGAGAAAGAGAAGTGGCCAGGGACAGATAGAGTCCCCAAGGCCATGCTCCCAGTGATCTACTTCCTACAGCCATGCCTTACCTGCCTATAGTTTTCACCTCCTCCACGTTGCCCTCCTCATTCAATCATTCCACCTCTGAACACTGCTGCATTGCCTAACACACAGGCTTTGTGGAGATAGTCCAGATCCAAACCATAACGAGGGGAAAGGTCTATGTCAGATCTGTCCTACTTCCTAGCACTAGGCTTGTATGTTGATTGAGCACTTCAAGTGACTTTGAAATGTTATTTAATTATAATCTATCTACATTTAAATACTTCCATATGTGGCTAGTGGCAACAGTATTGGGCAGTATAGCTAAGTGGGAAAGGATGTGAGAGGCTGGAGGAAACATGTTTGTTAAAGCAACTAAGAGAAGTCCAGTCTGACTGAAGCTGAGCCTTGTACATATTTATGGCTATTATTCAGTCAAATATTAACCAAACTAGTGAATAATTGGCCAACACCTCTTCTGTATCAGAAACCATTCTAAGAAGTCAGGCGTGGTGGCGCACACTTGTAATCCCAGCATTTGGGAGGCTGAGACCGGAGGATCTGGGTTTGCAGCCAGCCTCAGCTACCTAGAGAGGCACTCTGCAACTTAGTGAGATCCTGTTTCAAAATAAAGAATAAAAAATAGGGCTGGGGGTATAGTTCAGAGGTAGAATGCCCCTGGGTTCAATCCCCAGTACCACACACACACACACACAAAATTCTAAGAATCTTTGCGTATGCAGAATTATCCATACTTCACAATAATTCCATGATTTAGAACTTTCTTTACCTGCTTTTCCTATATGCACCACCTGCATTATAAAATCATGGCAAGGTGAACTCACTTACCCAAGATGACATACCTAGTGATCAGCTGAGCTGGGAAAGTTAGATCCAGAGTCTGTGACTTAACTATTTGCACAATATTGACTTTCATATAAACAGAAAGGGATCGTAAGTTATTTTTTTGAGTAGAGATCAGGGACTCTACACAGGCCCTGGTGTCTATGTGTATTGTAGAAGTGAGATTATCATCTAATGGAAAAGAAATGTTGAAAGTTACTGAAAGACTATATGAACATCTAATAAGCTCTTTTTAGGGCACAATTGTTTGTTTTATGCTAGTCATAATAACAGAACTGTATCTGTTCTAGGTCTTGAAACTTTAATAACTAAATTTCTGAATTGCAAAGGTGAACTGTGATGGCTTGGACATACGGTAGAGAGCTATTCTTTGTATGCATTGGCACGATGTGTGTAAGACTTCAGGAGGAAGGAAGGGGCTACTTGTCTTGTTATTCACTGTTATGAAACTCATGAACTAGCCCCATCGAAGAGATGGTTTAGTATCATCATCACCTGGGTGGAAAGGAAACTAAATGCAAAATAATTTCCGATTTGTTTTGAACATTTCAAACCCACTGGATACTTGAAGGTTACACTATAAGAGGGAGTGGGATTACACTTATTTTTTTAAATTCAATTCCATTTATTTATTTTAATTCATGATTTCATGCATGATTAAACCCAAAATCTGTTGAGGAAAAACAGATGCTTCAATTGCCTTTGGCTTAGCTAAATTGAGTTCCTGAATATAAGAAGTGCCTAAAGAAGTTATAGCCCATGCTTTGATATAAAAGTAATCAGAATTTGCCAATAGTATCAAAAGGCCAAGGAAGCACTACGGTGATTGCTGAATTTAGAAAATTTAGAAAAGAACTTAAATAGTAAGAGAACCTGGGGCTATAATTTGGAAGGGTTTTTTTTTTATCTACTACTATTATTAAGTCTATCACCTGGACTGTTAGTTGGAGAAATTTCCTTTCTACTCACATTTGTGATTTTAAAGTTTAAAATTAGTTGAAATTTATAAATAACACTGACAATCAGATACAAAAATTTAGAAAGGAATATTGGTTAGAAAATAGATGAACCTGAAGAGACTAAAAGGTAATAGCTGAAAATGAAATGTGTTAGTACATCCATTAAGGTCTAGGAAAGAAAACTATCAAGTTAATATAAACCTGATATTTATCTACCTATCTATCCATCTATCTATCTATCATCTATCTATCCATTCCTAGAGACGATTATATACCACCATAAAAGGTTTCAAAGTAACAATGATGAGGTCCCAATCCAGTCAATTAAAATTCTGGAGGTTGGAGATTCCTTCAAAATAGAGAGATCCCATTAAAAGAGTGAGATCCAGCAGGGCACAGTGGTGCACACTTGTAATTCTAGTACTTGGGAGGCTGAGACAGGAGGAATGATGGGTTTGATACTAACTGCAGCAACCTAGAGAGACCCTGTTTCAAAATAATAAGTAAATCAATAAATAAAAAGGGCTGGGGTGTAGCTCAGAGGTAGAATGCCCCTGGGTTTCATCCCCAGTACCACATATACAAAAAAAGAGTGAGAAACTATTACAACTTATATAATGTGGTTGATTATATTATAAGAGAAATTCCTTTCTTTCTCCTTTTCATTTCTAGACTGTAATCCATTCCCCCTCACTGTATTGGTCAGGGTTCACTAGAATAACAGATCTCACAGAACACATGTATTGAAAAGGGGCACTTATTAAATCAGTGTACAGTCCAAAGCAGAGTAGTCCCAGGTTTCCAACTCCATGTGGAGAGCTGGGGAACTAGCAGTTGAGTGGTCCAAGACCTGGAGTCTCAGAATCAGAGTGACAATGAATTCAGTCTCAGACCAAGATAGAAAGTCCAGGAAACTCTCTGGAGAAATGAACGTCCAGGTCTAACAGCTGAAGGCTGCTGTCTCGGACGAGAGCAAACATGCTTTCTTCAGGAAGAACCTCACATGGCTTCCTCCTTCTTTTATCCAGGTCTGTGCCTATCAGAACCATGCTGCCCACATTAAGGATAGGACTTCCTCTTCAATTTGCCATCACATAAATCAATCATTTCATCAACACACCCAAAGTCACGTAATCTTAGATGTTTAATGATCCAGTCAAGTTGACAATTCAGACTAACCATCACACTCACCCAAATTAGGTCCTTTATAATTCTAGAAGTTAAATTCCTAAAATGATGCCAGGACTTTATTTGGAGGGGCTAGGTGCTAAAATAGAAATAGTATTTAAAAGTTAAGTTCTTTCTGGTTGTAATTTTTCAATGATCAGCCTATTGAAAGTGACTATCCCAGGGAGTCTTTATCACCTAAAGACTCTGGAATAAGACAGGAATATAATATTTTGCAAATATTTAAACCGACGTAGCACAACTTCCATCTTTAATTAATTGGCTCTCGCCACAATAATGTTATGTAACAAACAAATTTCACAGAAATACAGCTATAAGAATTTATTTCTCACCTGTTTATGGTTACATGGGGGATGTTGGCTCATCTAGTTTGGACTCTGCTTTAATCCCCAGGTCTGGGTAGGCTCCCTGTCTCTCATTCTTCCTGAAGAGTGGGCCAGCTGCTGTTGTTTCTCACTCTCCTCCCCTTCTCTACCTCCTCCCTCCAAGGGCAGAGGAACAGGAAGATATGCCCGATTCCACAATTTCCTGCCTGTCTAATGCTATGGCTAAAGCAGATCACGTGGCCAGGCCCAAAGTTAGAAGTAGGGAAGAACACCCAAGAGCCCCCATTCTTTCATGGGTAGAATTGCAATCACTCACAAACAGTATAAATATAGGAAGAGGTAAGGAATCGGGGCCAACAATGTATTACATCCTTCAAATCATATTTTATTGCAACCTTTTACCTTTGAGTTAAACCTAGGAGTCTTACCATCCAATGGCAGGAGAAAGTGCAAACGTGACCTCTTTGGCAAGAAAAGAGACTGGAAAACCACAATTTGTGAAGAGAGAGGATTTGTGAAATAAATTTCAGAGTTTTGTATAGGGAAAAAGAATAATTAAAAGTTAGTTATCTGACCTTAAAATTACTTAATGATATTAATATGTTTGAGGAAAAATACGTTTAAATTAAAGGACCTCAGACAGATCAGAGTTGAGGGGCATTTGCTCACATGCTCAGGGATATACCAGTTGGGACTAACTTCATTAACTTTTGCAGCACACAGCTTTCTTTGCTCTGAATGTAGGTTTGGGAAGCAAATTTCTGATTATATCTCGACTTCTTATGTAGATCCGTATGTAGGACAAGAAAGTATTGATTGTGCCAACTTGTACATTCTGGCTCAGCCACGTTTCCCATTATGAATGTATCCTTTAGCAATCCATCTAATTCATTACTGTGTTGAGAGATTGTTTAATGCGAGTTCCCTCCCAAGGAGCTTCCTCTACCCTTGGTCTACCAACAAATTCAAATTTCTAGACCTGCAAAGTTGGGAATTGATTTCTGGAACACAGAGAAGAAACATTTGGTGAGGCCTTGAGACAAACTGTCCTCCTGGTCACAGTCCGGGCACATCTATCAACCTCAGTACTTTAAATGATGTTTTATTGCTATTCAATATACAAAAATTAGCTGGGCGTGGTGTCACATGCTTGTAATCCGAGTACGTGGGAGGCTGAGATAGGAAGATCACAGGTTCAAGGACAGCCTCAGCAAGTAGTGAGACTCTTATCAACCTAGTGAAACCCTGTTTCCAAATAAGAAATAAAATCAGGCTGTGGATATATCTTGAAGGTAGAATGCCTCTGGGTTCAACCCCTAGTACCAAAAAAAACCCCCCAAAATTAACACCACATAATCATAAAATCAAAGCAACATAACTTTCAAAATGCTAGCTAGGATGTCTGGCTTTTAAAATATAATGGAGTATTTTGGTATCAATGACTCTCCAGATAGAGGGAAATATTAACTTCAACCTAAGTATGATCATCTATTTTCTCATTAAAGGTGTCAATTCTTGGTAAAATCAGTGTCAGGTAACTCTCCAGGTGAGTACAGACTTCTGCAATAGAGATTTTGCTGCTTCTTGAGGCAGCAGGCTCAGTTGTCTGTTGCTGGACCACTGGAATGTGCTTGGATTGAGCAGAAGCCGCAGTCCCGTCCTGCTCGCATATCATGTTCCATGTTCATACGATAATACTACTCTGTATTGATTGACTTCCTACTGCATGCGGGCACCATGCAGATGGCTTTAAGTGCACATCTCATTCAGTTCTCCCGATTCCTAGGAGTATATTGTGCTTTCATTCCCATTTTACAAACGAGGAACCTATGGGAACTGTGAAGCCCTGAAATTATCTCAAAGGCTATAATAATAATTCCTTCCTTCCTTCCTTCCTTCCTTCCTTCCTTCCTTCCTTCCTTCCTTTCCTGTCTCCCTCCCTTCCTCAGTCTCTCCCTCCCTCCTTCCCTTCCTTCTTCCTATTTACTTTGTGCTAGATACAGTACTGGGAAATGGCAAAAAAACAAAAACAAAAACAAAAAAACACACAAAAAACCAAAAACAGAAGTACGGATTCCCTCCTTGCTTTATGCAGCTTACTTTTCAGCAGGGGAGGTAGACATGTGAATAGCATTGCAATAGAGTAGCATAGGGACTGTGAGAGAAGTAGGTACAAAGTAGCTTAGGCCCCTGAAAGAAGTAGGCACCAAGCAGGAGATGCACATTGTGCATCACCAGTGCCACCAGAGGACTCATGAAAGATTTTAGTGAAGACTTGCTTGAATTGGGACTCAAAAGAGGTTCTTCTGGCAGAGAAAGATAGTGAGTTTGTGAGGAGTCAGAGCAATATGAATCTTCCAGGCAAAGTGAGTAATGAAGTCCAGAGATCAGAAACAACCGCTGTGTGTTGTAGTGCATGCCTGTCATCCCAGTACTTGGGAGGCTGAGACAGGAGGATCACAGGTTTGAGGGTAGCCTCAGCAATTTAGAAAGACCCTTAGCAGCCTAGTGAGACCCTGTTTCAGAATAAAAAACAAAACAGAGCTGGGGGTGTAGCTCAGAGGTAGAATACCTCTGTTTCAATTCCCAGTACCCCACCCCCCCCAAAAAAATCAGGGAGAGCAGCTTGGCTGAAGTGAGTGGTTGTGCTGTGGAGGTGAGAACAGGAAGCCTGTTGTTCTTGTGGAAGCCCTTGGGAACTCCAGGGCTGCCCTTGGCCCTGAGCAGAGCAGGCCCAGCATGGAAGGGTGAAATTGTCTAGCTCCAGGGAAAGGATAAGCCATATCCTGATTTCCCAAATCAGGTGATTGTGACAAAGTTTGGATAGAATCTGGGTCACTGACTTCTCTTACTTTTATACAATGGGATAAGCTCCTCAAACTTAGAATACTTTCTGGAAAAGTACACCACCAGATACTTTGCAAAACTCCTTGGAATATAGAGTTTGGCATCAACTACTTTAAAGTTTTTCCCCACACTAAAATTATGATCATGTTCCTAGTACATACAACGTTGGGGCCTCAACTTCTCTTATGTTCTTGTTTAAGATGCCTTGTTTTCCAAGGAAAATCTTGGTCTTCCTGGATGGAAATGGCAGAGATGGTATGTTCTTCAGTGTAGGACAGAGTGCTGGTTTGTCAATGTTCATAAGACATCAAAAATATCTTTACAGGTGTGCTTATTAAAGAAGGCAAATGGATCTTCCTTTAAGGAGTAACATAAAAGATTTGGCTTGAGCCGGGTATGGTGGTGCATGCATGTAATCCTAGTACTTGGGAGGCTGAGACAGGAGGATGATATGTTTGAAGTCAGCCTTGGCAACTTAGTAAGGTTCTCAGCAACTTAGCAAGACCTTTTTTCAGAATAAAAACTAAAATAGGGCTGTAGGTGTAGCTTGAAGGTAGAATGCCTTTGGGCTCAAACACCAGCACCACACACAAAAAGAAAAAGAAAAACGATTTTGCTACAAGAACTTTTCTGGGATAAAGATATTAATTAATTAGTCAATTAACCATGGAAATATCTATCAAATACCTACTAAATGCTTGGCACTATGCCAGGAGCTGTGCTGGTGGTACTTAGAGAGGGAGACAGATAGGTGAAGAGAGCTTTACTGAAGAAATAGCTTTTAGGTCCAGATGTGGAAGAAAGGTCTCAGATAAAGGCAGGAGGCAAAGATGTGAAGAATATATGTTTAAAAATCAAGAGGGGTGGAGGGAAATATGGCAGGTGGCGTGTGCATGTATGAATGTGTCAATTTGAATCTCACTGTGATGTATAATTATGATGCATGAATAAAAGTGTAAGAAGATTCAGAGGCGTGAGAGAGCACAGTTCTTTTAAAGAATCTCAAAGAAGTCCATCTGGGATGCTGTATGGAGGGAACATGCTCAGAGTTGAGGCTGGAATGAACACAGGGGCCAAAAGCATGCCCCTCATGATGACGGGATGAATTCAGTGTGAGATTCACACTAAGTACTCGGTTGAGCCACTCACGTGTTTTGAGCAGAGATTTGTTTGAGAGAGAACAAATTGACTGTGGTTAGGAAAGCGGATGATGTCAGGGCAAAATTGGTTGGCAGGCTGCATGGTAATCCAGGCTAATGGGAGGGTCACCTGGCACTGGCTGGCAGCACTGAAAAAGGAGAGAAAAAACTTCTAGACAACTATTATCTACAGGATTTGGTGGCATTTACCAGTTTCTCAGGTGACAGAAGCAGTATTTACAAAAATTTCCCTGAAGGATAGGTAGCCTACAAGTCTCCATATTTTGGTTTTGGATTAGTTAAGAATGATAAGAAAGTACTGTGTGTGGTGTGTGTGTGTGTGTGTGTGTGTGTGTGTGTGTGTGTGTGTGTGTGTATGTTACTGCGGATTGAATCCAGGGACATTATACTTCTGAGCTACACCCCCACTCTATTTTATTTTTATTTTGAAGCAGGGTCTCATTAAGTTGTGGAGGGCCTCACTAAGTTGCTGAGGCTGGCTGTGAACCTGAGATCCTCCTGTCTCAGCTTCCCAAGTACTGGGATTACAAGCATGCGCCATCATGCCCTGTGAAGGTGCTGTATCTGAAGGGCACTGTGCCTATGACTGTACTCAGGAGGTTAACATTGTCCCACTGGGTACTAGGCTTTTGTATCTTTCTGTGGATGTTCTTCAGAGCATTGCATTGCATCCTCTTTAGGAACATGCCTGGGAAAACTTACTCTAAGGGTTCACACCAGGAATAACTTGCGCTTCTCCTGAGTTTGTTTTGAGTTTCTGACCATGGTAAGTAGTGTTAAAATCCACAAGTAACAACTCCCTGGATGGTGTCTAGGAAGCCTCAAACCAAATTGTTACTGCTTCTAGCAAAGTGTACTGGCCCTCATGACATTTGCTGACCTCATTCTGGCTTCATTTTCTGGTTTCTATTTTTAATTTTACTTTGTTCCCAGTTCCTTACTTGCTTATTATTACTATTTTAAATCTTGCAATGTGGTATCTCTGTAAGGTACCCAAATTCCTTTTTAGAATAAGATTGAGTATAAATAATTATAATAATATAAAAAGAACTTGAATCTTCGGACTAGAGAAGTTAATATTGGATATACATATGCTCGTAAGTGTTTAATTGTAAATTGAAATTTTAGATGAAAGTTTTTTAAATACAAGTTTCTTTTCATTTGTTAATAAAAAACATGTACCTCTCAATCCTTCTCCTCTACACAATAATTTTATCTTTACCAACTCCCCCCTTTTTTAAGATGAACAGCAAGCAGTATTTTCTGTTTTGGAAGGAGTAACTTATTTTCACCCAGCACTTCTGTAATTTTTCGTATGGCAGAATCTTTGAGTATTTGGTTGTAAATAGACATTTTAAAAATATAAATGTGGTTATATTGGGTTAGTCGTTTACTGAGTCATAGAAATAATTCTCTCTCTCTCCCTTTATTCAACAGCTAGGTTCTGTATCATATACAAGAATTGTGGATTTAAAAGATTTATTTGTGTCTCTAAGAGGCTAGAAATACAGTGGGAAAGTGAAGTCAATCAGCTTTTTGCTATAAATTGTGATAAATGCTGCCACAGGGGGTAAGTACAGCAGATGTCCTAACTTTCCAGGTCTCCACTTTTTATCATGGTTGAGGGAACAACCCTGCTGAGTCAAACTCACTGCATTTCTTTGTTCTGTGTCTGATTGTACCAACATTATGCAGACCCAGCCTGTGTGGGTGTTTGACTTTTTCCTCCCCATTTTGAAGTCAGAAGGTTTGGAATTACATGTCATGTAAAAAGCTGCAGTTTCTATTCAGACCAAATCTCATTGTTGCAGGTAACCTTTTAATGCTAGATTTTGCTTAATAAAGTTAAGTCTTGGTTCACCCACGATTGGAAGATTACTTTGTTGATCTGGAATCAAGGATTCTATTAAAGGTCACATTTTGCAGAAAGGATATTCGTATCAAGTCCCTGGCATAGAGTTACATTGGTTAGATGGCCACAATTTGTTGCAGCAATCCCATCAGGAGGCAGACTCCATTTCTCTACCCTATCAATCAGAACCAGACTTGCCACTTACTCCTTGACCAATAGGGTATGGCAGAAACAATATAGTGTAAATTCTGAGTCTAAACCTCAAAAGGCTTTGCATACTTAACTCAGCCTTAGAACTTTGCGGATACCATGGAGAAGCCTGAACTTGCCTTCCGAATCATGAGATAATATGGCTCAGTAACGTGTGAGAGAGACTAACCAGACTATTCAGTTCACAGCTGATCCACTTGTTGACCACAAGTGCTTAGGTGAGCCCAGCCAAGCCTGTCCAGATCAGAAGAACCACTCATATGACCAATAAGTCATGAGAGTAATAAATGATTGTTATTCTAAGCCACTAAAGTTGAAAGTTGTCGGTATGCAATAAAAGATAGTAGGAATGAGACTTTGACACTAGTGCAGTGGTAAGCAAGTCCTAGAGGAAGGGAGGAAGGGGGTAGAGAAAAAGGAAGAACAGTAACATGTACCCACAACCTCCTGGAGCCCTCGCTGATTATTTTTTCACCCAAATCAATGAAAAACACGTGAAAAGTTTTTTGAACTTGATAGCAGAAGATTACACATAACCTCCTAATTAATTATGAGTCCTAAAAGATTTGTCATGTTATTTATGGTTGAGAATGTTGGAAATATCAACATCATAATAAGAAAATACGTAATTTCACCCTTTTACCTATATCCAAAGGCAAAACAAACCATCTACTTATTTATGTATTTCTACCTCACTTCGGTTTTTATACTTTTATTGGTGCATTGTGATTATACAACATAGTTTAATTCAAAGTGATACATTCATACACGTGCACAGCACTTGGTGTATTCCCCTCCGTATCTCACTCCACTTCCTCTTCTTCCTCACACATGTTAGTAAGATTGGCAGTGATACATTCACATATGGACATAACATTATTTGCACTGTCCCTTTCCTCAAGCCTCATTTCTCCCATCCCTACTGCCCTTCCTCAAAGCCTGTCCACTCTTCTACTGGTCTTTCTCCTAATATAACTGCAGTTCCTTTTGTTTCCTATTTTTCTCTAGCTTCCATATATGAGAAAAAACATGCAACCTTTGTTTCTATGAAGCTTGTTGATCCCACTTAGCATAATATTCTCTAATTCCATCCATTTTCCTGCAAATGACAAATACTTGCTTTTCTTTATGGCCAAGTAAATTCCATTGTATATATGTAGCACATGTTCTTTATTCATTCATTTGTTGATGGATACCTAGACTGGTTCCATAATATGGCTATTGTGAATTGTGCTGCTAAAAATGGATATGCATGTATCACTATAGTATTATAACTTTAATTCTTTTGAAAAGATACCAAGGAGTGCTATAGATGGGTAATATGGTGGTTTTACTCCTAATTTTTTGAGGAATCCCCACCCGATCTCCATAGTGGTTGTACTAATTTATAATCCTATCAACAGGGTATGAGTTTCTATTTCCCATTCTCATCAGCATTTATTATTGTTTGTATCCTTTTTTTTCTTTTTTTATTAATTCGTACATTGTAATCAGACATCTTTGTTAGGTACAAGCTGATAAAGGCATATATGCACGCATTTCTCATTTAACCCCTTCCCCAATTCCCACCCCACTCCCTCGCCCTCCCTCCTTCTCAAGTTCAGTTTAGTGATTGACTTTGTGAAAGTACATCATATGCATTAGGGTGTCTTTCCCCACCCCCCGTCCATCACCATCAGCTAAGTCAACTTCTTTGCTTATCTAGGGTTTCTCCTTTTTCATCTAGAGACCCTCTTATACCCCATCTTCTCCCTAGTATCTGCATATTAGGGAGAACATATGTTTTTTACTCTTTATGACTGACTAATCTCACTTATGTTGCATCCATTTCCCTGCAAATAACATGATTTTGTTCTTCTTTATGGCTGAGTAAAATTCCATTGTATACATAGTTTTGTAATCCATTCATCTGTTGATGGATATCTTGACTGTTTCCATAGTTTGGCAACTGTGAATTATACAGCTATAAACATAGATACACATGCATTGGTTTGGTTTCCATTCTTTTGGGTAGATACCCAGAAGTGGTATTGCTGAATCATATGGTAGGTTCATTCCCATTCATCTGAGGATCCTCCATACTGTTTTCCAAAGTGGTTACACTAATTTACAATCCCACCAACAATGTATTAGGGTTCCCACTTCTCCACATCCTTGCCAGCATTTGTTGTTGTTCATGTTTTTTTATGATTGCCATTCTGATTGGATTAGGTGAAATCTCAAGGTAGTTTTGATTTGCATCTCTCTAATTGCTAAAGATGTTGAACATTTCCTCATACATTTATTGGCCATTTGTATTTCTTCTTTTGTGAGATGTCTATTTAGATCCTTTGCCCATTTTTTGATTGGGTTATTTGTTTTCTTAGCTGTGATTTTCTTGAGTTCTCTGTATATCCTAGATATTAGTCCTCTATCAGAAGAGTAGCTCACAAAAATTTTCTCCCACTCTGTGGGCTCTTTGTTGAGGTTCTTGATAGTTTCCTTTGGTGCACAGAAGCTCTTCAGTTTAATGCAATCCCATGTATTGATCTTCCTTTGAGTTGTTTGTGCTTTTGGGATCTTGTTGAGAAAGTTTTTACCTGTGCCTATGTGTTGAAGTGTTGGGCCTATGCCCTCTTCAGGTAGCTGCAAGGTCTCTGGCCTGACTTCCAGGTCTTTGATCCACCTGGAATCGACTCTTGTGCAGGGTGAGAAAGTGGGGTTTATTTCCATTTTCTTGCATATGGTTAACCAGTTTTGCCAACACCATTTGTTAAAGAGACTATCTTTTCCAGTGTATGTTTTTGGCTCTATGTCAAAAATCAGGTGACCGTAAGCACGTGGGTCTGTTTCTGAATCTTCTATTTTGCTCCATTGGTCTGTGTGTCTGTTTCTGTGCCAATACCATGCTGTTTTTATTACTGTGGCTTTGTAGTAAAGTTTGAAGTCAGGTATTGTGATACCTCCTGCATGGTTCTTATTACTAAGAACTACTTTGGATATCCTGGGCTTTTTGTTGTTCCAAATGAACTTAAGGACTGATTTTTCTATGTCTGTGAGGAGTGACCTTGGTAATTTGATGGGTATTGCATTGAATTTGTAGATTACTTTTGGGAGGATGGCCATTTTGATGATATTTATTCTGCCTATCCAAGAGCATGGTAGATTTTTCCATCTTCTAAGGTCTTCGTCGATTTCTTTTTTCAGCTTTTTGTGGTTTTCCTTATAGAGATCTTTTACCTCTTTGGTTAGGTTTATCCCTAAGTATTTTGTTTTTTTGGGTACTATTGTGAGTGGAATTGTTTTCTGAATTTCTTTTTCAATGGTTTTATGGTTGGTGTACAGGAAAGCTTCTGATTTTTTAAGATTGATTTTGTATCCAGACACTTTGCTGAATTTGTTGATCAGTTCTATAAGTTTTTTGGCTGACTTTGTTGGGTCTTCTAGGTATAATATCATGTCATCTGCAAAGAGGGATAGTTTTAGTTCTTCTTTCCCTATTTTTATCCCTTTGATTTCCTTCTCTTGCCTTATTGCTCTGGCTAGAGTCTCAAGTACTATATTGAACAGAAGAGGTGATAATGGACATCCTTATCTTGTTCCTGTTTTTAGTGGGAACTCTTGCAGTTTTTCTCCATTTAATATGATATTGGCTGTAGGCCTATTGTTACCTCTAAGATTTTGAGGTATGTTCCTTCTATTCAAGTTCTCTGCAGTGCTTTTAGCATGAATGGGTGTTGGATCTTGTCAAATGCTTTTTCAGTATCAATTGAGATGATCATGTGATTTTTGTCTTTGATTCTGTTTATGTGGTGAATGACATGGATTGTTTTTTGTATGTTGAACCAGCCTTGCATCCCTGGGATGAACCTGACTTGGTCATGGTGTATAATTTTCTTCATGTGGTTTTGAATGCACATTGCTAGTATTTTGTTTAGCAGTTTTGCATCTAGGTTCATCAATGATATAGGCCTATAGTTTTCTTTTCTTGAGCTGTCTTTATTTGGCTTTGGTATTAATGTGATATTGGCTTCATAGAAAGTGTTTGGGAGGGTCCCGTTTCTTTCAATTTTGCAGAATAGTTTGAGGAGTATTGGGATTTCCATAAATGTTTTATAAAATTCACTTGGAAAACCATCTGGTCCTGGGCTTTTGTTTGATGGTAAACTTTTTATTGCTGTTTCTATTTCCTTGATTTTTATTGGTTGATATAAGTTTCTATATCTTCTTGACTCAGTTTAGAGGGGTGTATGTATCTAAAAATTGTTAATTTTTTTCTAGATTTTCCATTTTGTTGGAGTATAGTTTTTCAAAATAATTTCTGACTATTCTTTGTATTTCCATACTATAAGTGGTAATGTCACCTTTTTCATCTCTTATTTTGGTAATTTGGGTTGATTATCTCTTTCTTTTGGTTAGGTTGGCCAATGGTTTATCAATCTTGTTTATTTTTTCAAGAAACCAGCTTTTGGTTTTGTTGATTTTCTGTATTTTTTTAAATTTTCTATTTCATTAATTTCTGCTCTGATTTTCATGACTTCCTGTCTTCTATTGGCTTTGGAGTTGGATTGTTCTTGTTTTTCAAGGGCTTTGAGCTGTGTCATTAGGTTATTTATTTGGTGAGTTTCCGTTCTTATATGGGCACCCAGTGCTATAAATTTCCCTCTTAGTACTACCTTCAGGGTGTCCCAGAGGTTTTGATATGTTGTGTCTCTGTTTTCATTGGTTTCTAGGAATTTTTTAATTTCCCCCCTTACTTCTTCTATTACCCATTCCTCATTCAGCAGTGTGGTGTTCAGTCTCCACGTGTTTACATGGTTACTCTGGGTCTTCTTAGAGTTGATTTCTAGTTTCACTCCATTGTGGTCTGAAAAGATGCAAGGAATTATGTTACTTTTTTTAATTTGCCAGTGCTCTATTTGTGGCCCAGAATGTGGTCTGTTTCGGAGAAGGTTCCATGGGCAGCTGAGAAAAATGTGAATTCAGCTGTAGTTGGGTGAAATATTCTGTATATGTCTAACAGGTCCATTTGGTTTATGGTATTATTTAGGTCTGAAGCATCTTTACTGACCTTTTTTTTTTTTTTTTTTTAGAAGATCAGTCTAGTGATGTGAGAGGAGTATTGAAGTCTCCTAGTATTAGTGTATTGGGATCTATGTGTGGTTTTATATCATGCAGAGTTTGTTTTATGAAAGTGGCTGCACCTATGTTTGGGGCATAGATGTTGATAATTGTTATTTCCTCTTGCTGGATTGTTCCTTTTACTAGTAAAAAATGACCTGCTTTGTCTCTTCTGATAAGTTTAGGCTTGAAGTCTAGTTTATCTGATATCGTGGTTGGTACTCCTGCTTGTTGAGTTCCATTGGCATGGATTACCTTACTCCAGCCCTTCACCTTTAGTTTGTGGGAATCTTTGCTTGTAGGGTGTGTTTCTCATAGGCAGTATATAGATGGATTCTGGGTTTTAATCCATTTTGCCACCTTGTGCTTTTTTATTGGTGATTATATTATATTCAGTGTGATTATTGAGAGATGATTTTTAATTCCTAACATTTTGAGTTTTGACTTTTGTTTTCAGTGGTTTTTATTTTTCTTTGCTTAGTTGTTTGCTTCCTGGAAATTATTGTTTCTCTGGTTCTGACATTTACTTGTTAGTTCTTTTTTGTAGTTAATCTCTTTGAGTATTTTCTCTAGTGCTGGTTTGGAAGACATAAATTCCTTTAGTTTCTGTTTGTCATGGAAGATTTTTATATCCCTGTCAATTTTGAGAGAGAGTTTTGCTGGGTATGAGAATCTTGGCTGCAAGTTATTTTCTTTCAGAGTTTGGAATATGTTACTCCAGCCTCTCCTGGCTTTCATGACTTGATTTGGGAGGTCTGGAGTGATTCTAATTGGTTTGCCTCTAAATGTCACTTGGCCTTTTACTTTTGTTGCCTTTAGAATTCTCTCCTTAGCCTCTACATTAGTCAACTTGATTATTATGTGGCATGGTGAACTTCTTCTTTGGTCTTGTCTCGAGGGAGTTCTATATGTTTCCTTTACCTATGAGTCAACTTCTCTTTCTATGTTTGGAAAATTCTCTGATATTACTTCTTTGAAAAGATTGTTTTTTCTATTAGTTTCAATCCCTCTTCTATGCCTATTATTCTTAGGTTAGCTCTTTTAAAATTGGCCCAGATCTCATCGATGTCCAATTCATACTATCAATTTTTTTTCAAAATTATGTATAATGGATTCATTCTTGGAATGGTCATCTTCTGAGAGTGATATTCTATTTTCCATGTGGTCTAATCTACTCTTTATAGTTTGTACTGATGCCTTCACTTAAGTTATTTTACTTCCTTCAATGCTTCTCTTTGGTTCTTGTTCAGGGTGTCAGATTCTTTATTTGTTCCTTTATTTCTTTCCTACTCTCCTTGCATTCTTTCCGAAAATCTTGTATTGATTCTAGTATTAAAGATATGAATTGTTCTTCTGGTAATCTCTGCCATTCTGGGTTGGTGAGATCTGTTATTGAGGGGTTGTGGTGGCTCATTGTTTCTTTGTTATTTTTCCTTCCCATGGTTCCCCTGTTCTTTAATTTATATCTTTGCTGCTCTTGCAAGCTTTCTTATCCAATCTCTGAAGTGGGGGTTTAGAGGTGTCTGCTGGTATATACAGGGACAGGTTGTGTTCAGTGGTAAAGGTTGGGTGAGATGTCACAGTGATGAATGCAAGAATAGGGTAAAGTAGAGGTCCAGTGGAATAAGAGGTTGAGTGTGTTGAGGTGATATTTTGTAAAGATTAGAGATTATTGTTTGTATTCTTGATGATTGTCACTTTAACTGGAGTTAGATGGAGTTTCAGTGTAGTTTTGATTTATATTTCCATGATTGCTAATGATGTTGAACATTTTTTCATATATTTGTTGACCATTTGTATTTCTTCTTTTGAGACATGGAAAATAAACATCTTCTTGGGTTTCGATTTAATTTAACAGAGTCCTTTATGACCATCCTTTCTGTCTACTTAGTGCAGGCTTCAGTCAGAGGAAAAGAGTTCAATTGCTCATTTTTTAAAAAATGTTTTTTGTTTTTGGCTGTAGTTTTTTGAGTTCATTATATATTCTAGATATTAGTTCTCTATCAGAGAAGTAGCTGGCAAAATTTTTTTCCCCATTTTGTAGGCTTTTTCTTCAGTCTTCTTGATTGCTTACTTTATTGCACAGAATCTTTTTAATTTGATACCATTTCATTTATTGATTCTAGATTTTATTTCCTGAGCTTTAGGGGTCTTATTGAGGAAGTCTCTACTAGTGCCTCTATGGTGAAGAGTTGGTTCTGTGATTTCTTCTAGTATTTGCAAAATTTCTTGTCTAATTTCTATATCATTGATCTGTCTTGAATTGATTTGTGTCCAGGGTAAGAGATTTTCTACTTCCCACTTCTAAAAGATGAAGGCTAACAGTGCAACACAATTGAATACCAAATTGGATGAGTAAGCAGGTATTGATTGCACCAGAAATATAACTCACACAGACTCTGGAAAATAAACATCTTCTTGGGTTTCAATTTAATTTAGCAGAGTCCTTTATGAGCATCCTTTCTGTCTACTTAGTGCAGGCTTCACTCAGAGGAAGAGAGAAACATACTCTGATTGGAAGGTATGTGGAAGTGATGTGGACAAGGGTAGATTTGATCTGATTGTGTATAAGGAGAACTCAGAGAGTCACACAGGAGAAGCTAATATTGTGCAGTGTTAGGGAAGAGATGATCCACTGAGAACCAGAAGGACTGCCACAGACTCTTTGAAGGGCCTCTGAACCACTGACTTAGGCTCTGCATCATTGAGTTCCTCATTCATAAACTCCACACTGGGCAAGTTATTACATTCCCAGTTCTGAGATAAGCCAAACTATCTCAAATGTCTGTGTCTTACCTCTATTTAGAGATAGTAGTTCAAGGCTATTGAAGAAAGTTTTCATTTATCACAATGATTTCTTTTGTCCTTCGGTATTTGATTTCTCCTCTGTGCCAGGCACTCTGAGTAGCACTGTTCATACTATGGAGAGAAAATGTAGTCCTCCTCTTAGAGGAACTTGAGCATGTGGCATACAGCACGGAAAAGACCACACAGCCAGGAAAGAGCTCTGTTGAGAAAATACCTTGTTCTCCAGTAAGGGGGATGGGGCCATCAGAGAAGGCTTTGGAGAGGATAAATTCCTTTGAAATAGCTAAAAAACCAAGTAGCACTCATTAGACAAAGAGTTACCCTTCTAGGTAAGGACTATCAGAGCATAGATGTTCTTACCACTCCGTTCTACTGCATAGAATAAAATAATACTTATTTCCTGGCAACTGTGTACCTAGTGAACTCTATTTAAGAATCTAAAGACTTCAGGACTACTTTGAGCTTTTACAAAACTTTTTATGTACTTGTTGTCATGGAGCCCTATTTATTATTTATGAGAACATGGAGAGACAGAAGAATTAGAGACCTTTAGTCAGACTTCATCACATCCACGGGAAGGGAGATAATTACAATTACTAAAGAGATTAATGTGCAGGCAGGCTGCACACTGGAGCACATTGCACATAAAACCAGCCATACTGGAGAATAAAGAGCTGGGAAATGGAAAGGGTTTTAGGTTCATCATGTGTGTATGTGTTCATTCTAATAATAAAATCATATTAAATAATATTTCAGAACATTTAGGAAATGGAAGATTACTCAGAATCTCAGTACTCTCAAGATCACTTTTTGAATTTTGACTATCTTAATCTCTGTTTATCAAATATATAATTGTGGTGGACATTCATATAAAATATGGATTCATTCATTCATTCATTCACTCATTCATCCAGTGGTGCTAGGGAATGAACCCAGGGATATTCTACCTCTGAGCTACACTCCCAGCCATATTTTATTTTATGTTTTTATTTGAAAGCAAGGTCTTGCTAAGTTGCTGAGAGCCTGGCTAAGTTGCCAGGACTGACTTTGAACCTGAGATCCTCCTGTCTCAGCCTCCCAAGTATTGGCATTATAGGCATACACCACAATGCCTGGTGGAATTCTGAATTCTGTTCTTTTTTTTTTTTTTTTATTAACCACTTAATGTTTTAACATACCATTTTTCTCATTGCTGTATAGTCTTCATGACTATAATTTTAATTTGTATGGGACATTCTTTTCTATTGATATATTGTGATTTACTGAACCATTTACCTATTTATTAGACATTTGAATTCACCACATTATTCCATTGTTATAAAAATATTGTGATGAATACCTTAGTGGTCATAGTAATATAGAACTAGTGGAGATTTAAGATATTACTTCAGAGTTTTTTACCCCTTGGCATTGAGAAGAGGACTTTGGTTTCCTCACTGTACAACTGGAAAACCTAGCTGGACTTCCACACTGCTGACCCTCCCCTGTATAATGCTATGAGATGAGCCCTGAGAACAGACCAAATTCTACTGTAGCCTTATGAAAGGTGGGAGAAAATAACACCTATAATTTCAACCTTGGAAATATTCTACTAGATGTTTGCACAGCCCAGACTGCTATCATGGACATTGGAAACTGGTTACAGCCACGGTCACAGCTCCTGCTATCCATTGCTAACATGACTCATGATTTCTCCACTTAGCTTTTGATTCAGAATCTGGGGCAGGTAACATGGTTGGTAGAGTGGGGATGTGTGCCAGGGACCAAGTTGAGGGATGAGAAAAATTAATGTCTTAGTGCAAATTCTCTAGAAAGCAGAGCCTGAGGCAGAGGCAGGGGTTTATGTACTAGTGCATATATTCATGAGAGCAGGTTATTGAGCTGACCATAATTTAGTATTCAGACTGAGAAGTCAGACTGATTTCTTGATGTTATGGGCAAGAAGTGATGTACGTAATAGCTGCTTAGGGTAGCAGATTCAGAATAGAATGAGGATGAATCTATATCCCAGTTCCTTCCATCTTGTTATCACAGGTTTGCCCAGTGTTACATCTGTCTCCTGAACTTTCCGATTGCACATACTTGGGCCAAGCAGATGCACTTTCATGTCTCTGCATCAACAGGGAAGCCCTGGGGCAGGAAGTGAGAGGTGCACATCACTGGCATGAGGTGAGGTGCTGTCAGGCTGTACCTGTTTAAAGTCAATAGGAATCTATGCAGTGTTGGTTGTTCCAAAGGTGAGGCAAGAGAAAGTGAAAGGTATTTGATACAACCTAGTTACTTCTCACTTGAGTGGTATGCTCTTTCTAGTAAATTAGGAGTCTTCTCTAGCATCAGCTGTATAGTTAAGGAAAAAAAAAAAGATAACTATCCAGTTCCCCATTTTTGTATTATCTCAGTGTATTGAAGGACAAACTCTATTGATGGACATCATGGATACTGAAAAAAAATGATGAAATGAAACATTGCAAATATATCCCTGAAAATTAATAGTTCTTGAAACAAAGGGCAAAGTAATTCCTGAAATTGCTTTTGGCAATGGTTATCACTTAGGTTGTGGATGTATTGAACATATATTCTGGACTCTCTGTCTTATTGATTGATACATTCTCATGAGTTTTAAAAGTTCTATTCTCTCTGGTTTCTATTCTACTCATAATGTTCCTTTCCCAAAATTTATTGAGTCTCTTGTATAACTTGTTGATAAATTGCTTTAGGAACTGGTAATACTTAAGCACATATAGCATGCCTTTGGAAAACAAAGGATAAAGAGAATCAGATTAGAAAATTCAATAGAGTATTTATGGAAGGAATGCAAACTCCTTTTGATTTTAATTTCTTAGTTACCTTACTTTGTATGTATCAAAGCCATATTGAATGTGGATGGTCGTGATGCCAGAGCAAAAGGGAGAACTTGGAGTGTCTTGTACCAGTTCCAGCTGCCATGATAATTGTTCCTTTTTGTTCACAGCCAGAGTCAGACACTTAGCTCCCAACAACCACAAGGGGGCAGGAAGTGCAGTCCTGTCCTACGCCCAAAGTGGAGGAGGATGATAAGTATTTGGCAAATAGCATTAGTGACTACCCCAGCAGGTTTGGCATTTTTAGCAGCTAATGTCATAGAAATCCTTGTGTGATAAATAATATGCAGCAGGTTTGAGATGGTAGCATGTACAGCATTTTTAGACATTTAAATTACAGAAAGGCTTATTTGTAAAATAAGTATATAGCAAGTTTGACTATATAACCACCAACACAGCTGTTCAAAAAAGGTTTTTAAAAATATTTGTTTGCTTTAAACTGCAAATCTTACTCCGAGTTCCCATTCCCAATAAATATGGTGGGAAATGCAATCTCGGTATTATTGGGGCTCCTGTGCAGCAGAGTTATGCAGTCAGGGGAGATTGCTGGCTAAACAGAAGCCCCAGACATATGCCCCAATCGACTGGGCACTGTTGAGATGTCCATTAATCAAGCCCACATGTGATCCCTCTGGGACTTGTGGCTCTGCTGCTCTGGACAAGCTGGGAGTCATCAGACTCTTGGTTGACGGTAGAAACCCAGAGGCTAATGTGTGATCCCACTGAGGCTGTCCCATCTCCCTTGAGCGCTGTCACCCAGTGGGACCTGGGTTCTGCCCACAAGTGAGGACCACTAGTCTTTGTCCCCTTCCCATTCTGAAGCAAACTCTTCCTGTCCTCAAAAGGACAGTAAGAACTGCTGACAGTGAGCAGCTCCTCCTTTCTGAGGTCACCTGTTCTGCTGGCACACAAAACCTACCTCCTGTGACTATTGTTGTGGCCAAAAGGATTAAAGGAGACCTTGAAAATAACTGTCACAGAGATTCCTAATACTTTGAATGAATGTTCAAGTATGAATTGACCTTAGTAATGAATAATGGACAGGGCAGGAGTGGGGTTTGGAGAAGGAATTAATATTAATGTGCATCTCTCATGTGCCAGCCCTGGGTAAGCTGTCTCATATGTAATATCACTTAATCATCATAGCAATACTAAGAAGTAAAGAGTATAAGCCCATTTTACAGAGGAGGAAAATGAAGCTTGCAGGGTTCTATGTACATAGAACAAAATAATAGCTAACATTTATGATGCTCTTATATACTAGTCACGGTTATAAGCTAATATGAATAAAAATAATTTAATCCTTGTAGTAGTTCCATGAAATAGATACAATAGCTTGCTTTAATATTCTTATTTTAAAGATGAGAAAATTGAATCATTGACAGTTCAAGATACTTGCCCCAGGTTACCTAGCTAGGAAATGATAAAGTCAGATATGACTCCTGGCAGTCTGGCTCCAAAGTTCTTGCTCTAAACCATTGTGCTTCTGAGGGAAAAGAAAATAGAGATGGTGAGGAAGACACTGAGAAAGAGATAGGGAGAGAGAGAGAGACAGACAGACAGAATGACAAAGAGAGAGATACAGAGAAATGGACAAACTAGAGAGACAAAGTAAGAGGGACAGAGAGAGGGCATCTGCAAATTCTAAAATTTGAACATATTTGTTGAATATACTTAAGACTCTTCAAAAAGTTTAATGCATTTCAAAGGAGTTGAGGCTCAAAAAATAGTTCTGATGTCAATGAAGAGTGGACTCTGCCCTGACTTCCCAGATAGACACCGGAGTGCTGGGTCCTCAGTCCCTTTCAGTTGAAAGGCAAGTTAGCAATGCCTAACATTGTCCAAGACTGAGATAGAAAGTCAGCATTCCAAATGGAGCAGCTGATGACTTGATAGTTAAATACTCAAAACAGCTTACCTAAAAATGGAATATCAAGTGCGTGGGTGCTATTTCTTATCACCTGCTTGTCTAGAAGGCAGATGCTTTTAAATACTAACCCTGTGTCATCTATGTGGAGTCAACTCTTTGTGAACAATGCTGGTGACTGTCCGGGGCAACATTTGTCTTCCTATAAAAAAACTTAAACATTCTTGGTTCTCCAAACAGCCAAGTTGCTTTTAGCCCAAGGAGATAGGTACACTATATTAATTTCTCAGAGGAAAATAATTTCCCCTCCTTTTGGTGTCTTTCATGGGTAACTTTGAATAGATAGATTAAGTGACTAGTTCCTGCCATGGGAAGGATTTACTTTATTAATCTTTCCAAAGTGTAAAGGTTGATGCATTTTTAAATGATTTTTATGACAGCTTATCTTTGAATGGAATTTATACTAGTGATCATATTTAGTTTTTAATATTATTACTTAGTATAGTTATGTTAGCATCAGACATAAGTACTACATGAACCACTTTGCAAATGATTTGGCGTTTTTTTACAACACAAGTTTTGTATACTCAATTAGTATAAATATCTAATCTGACTAGATTAGCTAATCAAAATAAACATGGCTCAGGTGTCAAAACTCACTTGGAATCACAGACATTTAATGCTTAATGGCATTAAAGATACTCCTTGAAAGGTGCACACAAGCTGAGTATTTGTAGATCAAGTTTTGATTTATATTTGCTAGAGAAATTGTTTATACGAAGGGCTATCATGATGAACCTTTTTGTGAATAAAATAACCTCCAATTTTCATTAGAGTCTGTCTTTTCTTCATTCTTTCAAAATGCAAGAAATGCAAATAGCAATTTACATTTTATAAGTTTGAATTTTTGGATTTGGGTTTTTAAAGACTGGTAGACTGAGCATGCAGGCACACAAAATATTTGAGATATTATCTTTCCCTTCAAATAATTTTCTGTAATTTAAAAATGAAGCCTAAAATAACATTTGAGTGGTTAAAACTTCTATCATATATGCCAATGAATGCTTATCTCTAGCAGAAATTTATCTTTCACTGATGATCAATTTATGATTGTAGGATTTCAGTTCCCTCCATAAAAAGTGTGTCCTAGATTAGAGCATCTGCCTGCATTTACTGTTTTAGCTGCCCTGATACAGATGATTACAAAGACATTTATAAATGCTCTGCTATATAAAATTTTATTTCCAGGTCAGTCTGAGAACACACACACACACACACACACACGTATATATACACACATGTATTTATCTTAGAAAACACAGATACTTGTAGGTAGAAGGTTTATATTATTGAAATTTATCCTGAATATGCTCTTTATATGAATGATCAGATTCAGTTAAATAAATTTCTATATACTTCTTTAAAAATTTCTGCAAACAAAGCAAAATTAGGAAGAAGGTAAAGATACAATAAGTGTAATTTAGAATTTAAATACACTAATTATGGCAAGAAAAGTTATAAAAATTAATGGGACAAAACCACTTGTCTTTAAAGTCTGTGCATATTCATATTCTTATTACATTAGAAGGTTTTTGCTTGAATTATTTTCTAATTTCTCTTATGAATGCATATATTAATGTGCTATGTATTATGATGAATGCTATTAATACATAATAGATGTAATGTGAGAAAATTATGTTTTATAGAAAGTTTAAAGAAAAGGGACATTTTAAATTAATGTGACCAACATATTTTCCTGTGTGTAATGCATGCATTTTTTTTAAATAAAATTTGCCATAGAAGTAATAAAACTAACAAAAGTGTGCCAAAAGTCACTTTGGGGTGGGGAGTAAAAAGGCACAATCCTTTCTTTAAGTGTTTAGCTCTCCATCATTGCGCAGGTGCACTCTCCCCTGCATTCTTTTTGACCTATTAGTTTCTTCCAGTCTTCCTTCTTCCCTATCCCAGAAAGCAGGTGTGGGAGGAAATTGGTTTCTTTATGAACTCTTCTTCCAGTCACAATCATCTCAGATTCACTTGGTTCTCAAGATGCTGTGCTAGGCTTTATGTCTAGATGAAAATGCTCAACACATTGTGAAATTTAATACTGCATTTTCATATGCTTAAACCTAATTCATCTTATAAAAAGGTTTGCATATTTTTTTCCCTCCTAAGGGCCTGCACACAATGGGGCCTTGAATTCGATTTATGTCTCTATTTCTTTTTCTCCTCTAAGCTTTAGAAATGTGAAACTTGGGATGTCTTGAAGTGGCTCTACATGCAAGGTGGACCTAAGGACCACTAAGCTGATAAATGACCCCCAGCCTCCACCAGCCTCCTACCATGAATACACACCCCCTCTTTTCTCAAATGAAACTTTGAAAAAAAGTTTTTTTTCAAGAGGCTATAACTGACAACTATGCATAGAGGAACCATCTCCACTGCTCTCCCCCTCTAACTAGCATGTCTTGTCAACACTGGGGAGCTAAGCAGGAGGGGGAATGTTCAGGCTGATCACACAGCTTTGAGAACGTTCTGCTCAGATGGAATGTCTCTAGACCGTAACTAAAACTTTCACGCATCCAGATATTTACAGTCTGAAGGGCCTCCCTTCTGATGCTTTTGGCAATAAAAGAGGGACTAGTTTCTCTTCGAGGCATTTAGAATTGGCAAAATAAACGTGGTGCGCGCAGCTGCATTTCCTAAGCCCCTGCTGTTTTCAATAGGATGATAGAGGGTCCACATGGGCCGTCAGATTTAAGGGCTTGAACTCTTAAAATCGTTGTGTCCACAAAACCTGGATAATCACTGCACATACCACCTGCTGGGGATTCATTTTCTTTTTATTTCTTGGAAGAAAAAAAAAAAAGACTCTTGGTTGTTTAGGCAAATTGCAAGAAATGATCAAAGCCTAGGAACGCTTGCATTTCAGCAGACTCAAGGTGATACAGACACCAAACGTGGACCAAGCCTAGAAGTGTCCCGTCCCAAGCGACAGTCTGCACCTCTCTCATTAAGAGCCCTTAGTTCCACTAGGCTTTCTCCTACCCCCCCACCCCCGCCCTCCTCCCTGAGCCCCTGGCCAAGGTCTCACCTTCCCCTCTCCCCACGCCCCAGGACTAAACATCTTTCCCGTCAGGCGGGGCTGGGGTGTTTACTCTTCAGACAAGGGGGCGCCCAAGGGTTAATGATGAGAGTCAACGGCCAGGTGGGGCGCCCACCCCTGTCCGCGGCCACGGTGGGCGTCGGAGGTGAGGGGGCGCTGTTCGGGCAGCAGCGCGCCGGGTGGCGGGCGGGAGAGCTGCCAGGGTGCTGGAGAGGCCGGCCCGAGTGGGGGCCGCTCCGCCGCAGCCGCCGCCGCCGCTGTGATGCGAAGCCGGTGCTGCGCCCGGCGGAGTCAGAGCCCGGGCGCGGGAGCACGAGCTGCAACCTCAGCACCCGCGGCGGCGGCGGCGGCACCTGCAGCAGCTCCCGGGCCCCGCTCTGCGCTCTCCGCCCCGCAGCGCCGGGAGCCGCCGCCCCGCGCTCTCTATGGACGTCAAGGCGGCCCCCAACGGGGTGGCCACCATCGAGGACCGGATCCTGCGGATCACCGGCTACTATGGCTATTACCCGGGTTACTCCAGCCAGAAAAGTAAGGCGCCGCGGGGCCGCCCTGCGCGAGGCGCGGCAGGGAGAGGGGCGCAGGGCGCCGCCAAGGTGCGGGAGGGCGTGAAGTCCGACACCTGCAGCCAGGTCTGTGCTGTCAACGCCGCCCTCCGGGCCTGGGCACCACTGGGGTGAAAAGTGTGTCCGCTGTCCTCGGTGCTGAACCTGGAGGGAGCCAAGGGGCCCCGGCCAGTTGCGCCCTGGAGTTTGGGAACAGTCGCAGTCTTGGGGGCGGCGGCGAGCGCTCCTGACAGCCGTCGGCCGGTTCACCCCTGACTGACTTACTCCCGGAGGAGAATAACATGGCTGTTCAATTAGTGGGCAGTCAGCGCTAGGGCTACACTCGCCGAAAGGCCCTACTGGGTGCCAGGGTGCGCGCCTGGCGGGCGCTGGGGTCGCAGGCTGTAGAGAGGTTTGGGGGTGGGACTGGCGGTGATGGCTGACCCAGACGTGGGTCCCTGAGCCAGCTGGGCCAGCTAGTTCACTCTGTACTGGGAAGACCTTGCCAGCGCGGGAATTACTCCTGATAAAAACGGTTTGGGGAGGTTCTCCATCCCTGGCAGAGAAAAGAACCTGCTGGGGTTCCCGAGTCCAGGAGCTTGGAGCGAGAGACCCATGCAAACAGCAGGGGGTGAGTGAGGGGGCGGATGCGACACGGCCGCACGCCCGTCTTCGCAGCCACCTCTGAGCTCCTGGAGGCTGTTGCGTTCCTTACCAGCTTTCTTCATGTTAAGCAAGGCCAGGTGGCGTGGACGCGCTCACGTTTCAAGAGCAGTTTGGGAGGGGGGCCATGAGGGGCGTTGTACTTGTGTGTTCATAGACCCCTCCCCCCAGACACACGAACCCACCGGCTGTATCTGCTGGGATTAGCTCTGCCAACCATTAAAATGAAGCTCGCTTTCCTCTGAACTGGGGGAGTAGCAGCGGCTTAATTTCTGTGCAGGTGGGATTTTGCTTTTTCTTTATCAATGCATTTCTGTCGCAAGGGATGAAACATAATTGATGTTCTTGCTGTTATTTTTAACCAGAAAACTTGGCTCCTAGATGCATTTCTGATTTTTTTTCTGTGACATTTTAGGGTATCATCAATGTTACGCATCCGTGGAAGCTGTGGACTCAAAACCAATCCTGATATATAGCCGAGAAAATAGTTTAATTTTCATGTAACTTTATCCCCTACTATGCGCTCTTTCTTTTTCTCTATGTTGAATAATAATTCAAGAGCTTTGTTCCATGGACCATTCTTACACAGTTGTTTTCTAGTTTAATATTTCATTTGGTTTCAGGAAAGGCCTATCTGCTTTAGATGGTTTCTGTCTAGCTGTTTTTAGCAGTAGAGGCTTACATTATTCATTTTCCATACAAAAGTAATTACATAGTGTTAGAATTTTCTGGAAAGAAAATAGCATGCTGTGGAACGTTCTTTGAAGTCTTTGTACTATAGCCTCAAAAACTTCTCTCTCTCTCTTTTTTCTTTTGGCAAGGGGTGTCTTCTTTAACCCTAGAAACTTAAGTGAAAGCATTAATACATCTTGTGGAAATTATTTGAATTTCACCTTTGAATATATTAATTAGAAACTGTGGAATTTTGGCCACGGGGAGAATGTAGAATCCGCCTGTAAAATTACAAGAGTAGTTTATTACTATAATTTTTATTACAACGGAACTTTAGTTAATGAAAAACAAATGCAAGAAAATACTGGAAAAGTGACATTTTAGATAAGAACATGTTCATATTATATTTTTGTACTTGCTCAAATAGCTGCACATGTTTTATTTGCAATACAATAATGGGACAAAAAAAAAAAAAAAAAAAAAGAAGAGCATTGGCCAAGGCTGTAAGTGGGAGCTAAAGGGAACAAAGATGCATTTGGCATGGTTATTTGTGATGGGCCCTTGCCTAAATTCAGGCCACTGAGTTCAAACAGTGAAGGTAGAGAATCTTACAAGAACTGAGAATTACAAGGACCGAGAATTAAGGGATAGTCTGATAACTCTCAAGATGTTCATGTTTGCATAGAA
>PVLC010018971.1:0-34423 GCA_004027655.1 Graphiurus murinus | reverse complement strand
ACACACACACACACACACACACACACCTCATGGCTGCTTCTTTCCTGAGGATGGAGGTAGGTGATTATCTTATTTTCAGTCCTTCTACCTTCTAAAAATGTATGGAGACAGAGTCTGTCCCAGTGGCGGGCATCTTTCTTTTTTATTTATTTATTTATTTTTTCAGCACGGATTTTTTTTATACATTTCTTGAGTATAACAGAGTTACATCGACATTTATGACATATCAATCATTGTCAGATCACAAATAGCACCACCTCTTCGTTTTACACGTATAGCCCACATTCTTAACATAGCCTGGTAAAGCAAACTTTCTAGAGTCATAAAACCATACTCCTTTAGGGTCATATCTTTACTTTCCAAGAAGTAGGAGGGTCTTTCATCTACACATCCTAGGGGCAATCTACAGACTTCGAGACAGCAATGTAGCCATAGCATCAGTATAATTGCTCATATATGCAGATAGCAACTGCCAGGGGGGAAAGGGCCCAGCTGGGCTCCCACAACTCCCCCGTTTTTATTTTAAAATGCATGAAGGACTGTGTCTGTCTTAGGTTGTTTCCTACCAGGTGCTTAATCTTACCCGTCATGGGGTCTCAATGAGTCATTCAACAAGCCCTGTCTTAGGTTGATTTGTGGCGGGCATCTTTCTTTTGAAGTGGTTTACTTGTTTCTTTGGTCTCAGCTTAGGCCCAATTACCAGTTCTAGTCAGAATTTTAGATTAGCACAAGCAAAAGTTATCCAGAATCTGGAAGTATAGCAGTTGTAAAGGTCAGATGAAAATATTGATCAGAAACTAGGCAGAGAAAAGGAGAAACAGAATATTATAAACACAAGGGCATAGGAAAGGGAACAGTCTAGATTTCTTGTAAGGAATAAGGGGAAAAGTCCATAGAATATAGAATAGTTAATATGTAGGAGGACACTGTGGGACAGGGCAGCAAGTTCTGCTACAGAAAGCTTCTTGAGGGCTGGGACCATATCTTTATTCATCTTTGCATCTCCAAGACATCATGCATGATTAGAACTGAGTAAATGCTTGTTGAGAAACCTCATTTAGGACAACAATATCAAAAAATAATTCAACAAGTAAAGTAATTTTGGCTTCTGGAAAGAGCACAGATTGGCATTCCCTGGCCCTTGGGCCATTTCTAATGCCTGCCTGTTTTTGTGGGTAAGTTTTATTGGCACACAATCATGCTCATCTGTTTACATATTGTCTTTGTGTAATTCACATTTCAATATGAAGTGTAGGTTTGGATAGTGACAGAGACTGCATGACCTGTGAACCTGAAATATTTACTGTGTGAAAAAGAAAAGCCTTACAGAAAAAGTTTTCTGATGCTTGACATAGAGGCTTAAAACTGCTTTTACTTGTGTTTCCTGGTGACTCAGCCACAGCATGGCTAGCCCAGGTCCTACAGGTAGAGGTGGTGACAGGGAGAACTTTGATATTGATCAGAAGGAAAATAGAAGGTATTAGAAAAGAAAGTAGGGCGGTCGTGAGAGTTTGTGTGGAGCCCAGGGTAAGGATGTCTTGAGTCAACCAAGTAGTCTCTTCTCTCCCTCTTCTGAACGAACTTTGCATCCCTCTGACATCACTGATCACTTTGTTCTTTGGATCGTCTTCTTTCTCCTACTCAAAGTGGACTACATGTGGGCAGAGACCATATTTTCCTATGTTTATATCTGAGTGTCTAATGATGCCTCTGAATAAATAGGCACTCATTTAAAATATGCATGGCAGCTAGCAGGATTATGGTAGTATAGAAAGAAGAAGACAGGCAAGGTAAAGCAGTTCAGAGGCAGTACGCTTTGAAGTACTATTAAGTAAGAGATTGATTAACTGAAATTCAGCTTGGAGTAGAATGTTCCACTAAGCGGTAGTACCAGCCGGGCATGGTGGCACACGCTTGTAATCCCAGTACTTGGGAGGCTGAGACCAGAGGATCCGGGTTCACAGCCAGCCTCAGCTACTTAGTGAGGCTCTCTGCAACTTAGTGAGACCCTGTTTCAAAATAAGGAATAAAAAATAGGGCTGGGGGTGCAGTTCGGAGGTATAATGCCCCTGGGTTTAATCCCCAGGACCAGTCACACACACACACACACACACACACACACACACACACACACACACACAAAGTGGTAGTACCAAGAGATAACTCTGGGTGAAACTGTTCAGAGACTCACTTAGATTTTCCAAGGCTTTTTATTTTCACAAGGCTGAAGAATACTCGTCTTTTTCTGACCCAGGAGGACATTCTTAAGCTTAAAGTCTTTTGAGTTGTTAAATGGACTCTCTTTGGATCTGGAAATAATTTTCTTTGGCTGGAAATAGTTTCCCAGGTAAATCTATTACAATGGATTTATCCACTGCTGGAATTACAACCTTCATGACTCCACTATATCAACCCTGAATATTAATAAATGAGCTCTTTAGAGGATATTTTATATCTAACTATACCATGTCCTAATTCTGCTTTTGGGGTGGTATAAAAAGGATACTACTTTGATGAAATTTCTTTATGTATGTCTGAATTTAGATAGGTAAAATCCTGAGGATGAGAAATAACTTTCTCAAGGGACTAAAAATATTTTTGTGATTTAGAAGACCTATTTAGTGGGCAAGATTTCCTAATTGGAGTAGGAAGAAAGGATTGTAGGACATAAGTACTTTTCTTAGATTTAAGAAAACTAAGCTGAAACCAGGCACAGTGGCGCATACCTGTAATCCTAGTAGTGGGGGTGGGGTGGGGGGCTGAGACAGGAAGACCACAGGTTTGAAGCCAGCCTCAGCAATTAAGCAATACCCTCAGCAACTAAATGAGACCTTATTTCAAAATAAAAAATAAAAAGTCATGGGGAGTAGCTGGGCAGTAGAATGTCCCTGGGTTCAATCTCCAGTACAAAAATAAAATACGAAAGAAAAGAAGGAAGGAAGGAATAAAGAAAAAGAGAGGAAGAAAGAAAAAGGAAGGAAGGAAGGAAGAAAATTAAACCAGGCATGGTGGCACCACCTGTAATCTAAATATTTGGGAAGTTGAAACCAGAGGATCATAGGTTTAGTCCAGTGCACAATTGCTTAGTGAGACCATATTTCAAAATAAAAAATAAAAATAACTGGGGATGCAGGTCAATGGTAAAGTGCACCTGGTGATTCAATCCCGGCTATCACTAAATAAATAAATAAATAAATAAATAAATAAATAAATAAATAAATAGAAAAAAGAAAACAAATTACTCTTTGCTATAAAAAAAGTTAGGCTTATTAAATTGATTTGATGAGGGTTGGACTTGGTGGCAAATGCTTGTAATCCCAGTACTTGGGAGGCTGAGAAAGGAAAATTGCAAATTTGCAGCCAGCCTCAGCTACTTAGTGAGACACCCCGCAACTTAGTGAGATCCTATTTCAAAATAAAGAATAACCAGTGGGCATGGTGGTACATGCTTGTAATCCCAGTACTTGGGAGGCTGAGACAGAAGGATGGCAGGTTCATAGCCAGCCTCAGCTACTTAGTGAGGCTCTCTGCAACTTAGTGAGAACCTGTTTCAAAAATAAAGAATAAAAAATAGGGCTGGGGGTGTAGCTTGGAGGTAGAATGCCCCTGGGTTCAATCCCTAGTACCCCCCAAAATTAAAAAAAAATTTAAAAATTGATTTGATGGTTGCTATAGGGAAAGAGTCTCATTATATTTGATCAATGCTATGTTTAGGTAGAATTGGGATGTAGGCTAACTTTGTCTTCTGAACTTCAACTTCCCTGTCAACATCCATCTCTGTTAGTGGCACCTGCTATGTTTCACCTCCAGGTGCCCACTCATTCTCTCCTTTTCTTTATGTTTTCCCCATCAAAGCATGGCTTGAAGAATGAACCCTCTCTCTAAGCTGTAAATGATGACTGAGGTTTAAAAACTCTCTGACAGGAGTCAGCCCTGAGAAGATCTCCAGGACCAGTGTGCCAGGCAGAGGGAAAGCCTCATGCAAAGGCTCTGAGGTAGGAATGGTTTTGCTGTGCTTGAACCCAGGAAAGGTCAGCATGCTGGGACTATGGTGAAACAGGGCACAGTAGTACAAGATGAGGCAAGAGAGGAGAGAGGGACAGAATCATGTGGAGTCTTTTTGGTCCATGTAAGGAGTTTGGTTTTAAGTGCAGCGGTCATTAATTGAATAATATCAGCCTTTGACAGCATCTACTCTACTTTGTCAAATATTCGCGCTAAGAAAACCAGCTCTGCTGCTTCCCGTGGCTTTCTTTGTGGCAGAAGTCATCAGCTCTTTGGAGATCTTCTATAGTTTGGATCTTGAATATGCCCAAAAGGCTCACGTGTTAAAGGTTTGGTCCCCAGCGTCGTGCTCTTTGGGAGGTGAGGACAGTGGGGGGCAGTCAGGTCACTGGGAGCATGCCCATGTTCCCAATGTTCATGATGTGGGTTTTTTTTTCTCCACCATGTATGTGCTCCTGCCCAGATGTGCTGCCTTCCCATAGGCCCAAATCAATAGGACCAACAGATCCTGGACCAAAACTTCCATGACTATGAACCAAAACAAACCTGTTCTTTTTTTTTTTTTTTTGCGGTACTGGGGATTGAACTCAGGGGCATTCTACCTCCGAGCTACACCCCTAGCCCCATTTTTTATTCTTTATTTTGAAACCGGGTCTCACTAAGTTGTGGAGTGCCTCACTAGGTAGCTGAGGCTGGCCACGAACCCGGATCCTCCGGTCTCAGCCTCCCGAGTGCTGGGATTACAAGCGTGCGCCACCACGCCCGGCTACAAACCTGTTCTTTTTATAAGTTGATTATCTCAGATATTTTGTTATAGTAACAGAAAGATAACTCACACAGTATCTCTAGCACCTCTAGCACTTGGGGCTGCTCATTTCATTTTTTTTTTTTCCGGTACTAGGGATTGAACCCAGGGCATTCTACCTCCGAGCTACACCCCCAGTCCTATTTTTTATTCTTTATTTTGAAACAGGGTCTCACTAAATTGAGGAGGGCCTCACTAACTAGTGAAGCTGGCTGTGAACCTAGATCCTCCTGTCTCAGCTTCCCAGCTTCCCAAGTACTGGATTACAAGCGTGCGCCACTTTGGCATATTCTGGTGTGTGTGTGTGTGTGTGTGTGTGTGTGTGTGTGTGTGTGTGTTTGGTACTGGGGAAAGAGCCCAGGGGCATTCTACCTTTGAACTACACCCCTAGCTCTACTTTATTTTTGTTTTGAGACAGGGTCTCACTAGGTCGATGAAAGTCTCACTACTTGCTGAGGCTGTAGTAGAACCTGCAATCCTCCTGTCTCAGCCTCCCAAGTACTGGGATTATGCCACCACACCTGATTCATACTTTTCTTTTTGGATTGATTACTTTCACCTCAGAGAGCATGCAAGCTCAATAAACCGCATAGTATTTTAGAGATTGCTGCCCCCCCCCCCCACCTCCAACAATGCCATTCAGGTTCTTTTCTTCTAAACACTCAGTAAATGGATTACTTAGTTTCCTGAAGTACACTGGAAGGGGCTGGGATACAAATTTTCATTCCCCTTTATTACAGTACCTAAGAAGGTGAATATGCATGGTGGGTCCAGCTGTGGAGAATGTGTTTAAGGATGAGACTTGGTATTAGTGGAATGGAATAATTGAGTGACTGACATTGACTTTGTTAGGGTCTTAATAAACTGAAGTAATATTTAGTCACCTATAAAGCATTTATATATGCTAACAAAGCAATTGAACTGTAGGTTGCATACATATTTTAGCAAAATATTTTAAATACTAAGAAAACATCTTCAGTTGTGTGTGTATGTGTTGCTGAGGATTAAACCCAAAGCCTTGCACATACTAGGCAAACTACCACTGAGCTACCTCTCCAGCCCTGTTCTTAGGGAAGAAAACCTTTTTAATGTTACTGTTTTCTGTTTCTTGGTATGACTCCATGGATAACTGACTCACTGCTCTGACCTTAGGTTGTTGTGAACTCTGTCTACATACTCATGGATTTATAGCTTCTAGATCCAGCTCCAGCACAGGAAAGTTGTTCCATTGCCTTGCTCATCTAAGTTGCTCTTCTAATTGCCTTTTATGGAACCCTGAGTTGCAAGCTTTCCATTTCCAGGTTGTTTCTAAATAAATTATTTTGCCTGAATAACCTTTGCCTTTGATACCAGCTGTTGGTTGAGTGTTGCAGCTTTGAGGTGAGGCATCAGTAACAGCTCATAATACTACAAAATTAGTACCGCTGGATAACATTTTGTAACTCAAACTAAGTATCTAGTTATTCTGATTCCAACTCATTAGGAAGGGTACATTTGTGCACTACATTTAGAAGTAGGAGACCTAGCACTTTAGACTGGTGGCTTCCTTTAAGCTGCTCGATATGCTCTTATTTTAGTACTTTTTTCCTCCATAAAAAGTGGTTGGTGCACTGTAGTTATACACCATAATGAGATTCAAAGTGATACATGCACACATCACTTAGATGGACTGCTAATCTTTAATCTTCCTCCGGTTGAGACTTTCATGGTTCTAATAATCCTACATTTGCTTTAAGTCTACAGTGCAGATGGGGATTTTCTTATTCTTGACATTAGATCTGACTTTGGGGCTTCTACTTTTAAGCCCTGGGAAAATAGCCAACGTTCATTGAGGGTTTGCCACATGCCAGACGCACCCTAATGAGTTGCTCTTTACACAGGATCAAATTCATTTAATCCCTCTAACAGCAGTATGAGGTTGGAATTAATGCTACTTTATAAGTGGGGGGACAGATAAAATCCCATATGTTAACCACTGTCTCTGCTTTATAAGCGTATGTTGGGGCACAACGTTCACTTCTAGTATTTCATCAATTTACGTTCAGAATCTTATGGGGCACACACTTCAAGGAGTGCTTCAGTCAATGTTAAAAGAAATATCCTTTTAAGAAGGGAAAGAGACTCAGTAAACAGGCTTTATCTCTAGAAAGAAGACTAAGAATTGCTTACAGGGAGTATGTAGGGTGGGATGGCCCGCTGTCTAGGTGGAGAGTTCCTTGTACCCAAGGGAGCAACTTGAAAGTTTAACCTAAGGGGAAGACTAAATGGTGCGGTGCCTGCTTCCAGCAGCGGGGATGCCCAGGCAGAGGCAGAACTTCAGCGCCGGGGCAGGTCAGCTTAGGCGCCTGGCTGTTGGAAGAGTCCATTAGGGATGGCCAAGGCAGGGTGTTCCTAACGCCGGAGCGCGGACCTGGCTGCCCGCTGCGCAAGGGAGGACGCACTGCCTTGGGCAGCCACCCCTACTCCGCGGGTCAGGTGAGCGTAGCCCCGGGAGTCGCCAGTACTATTGGAGCTGAGAGAGGATGAGGGGGAGTGAGGGGGGCGTGGGATGGAGCCATCCTCCTGACCCGACTGTGGGGGAAAGAATCAGCAGCCAGAGGCCGCTTGGAGGCGTGAGCGAGAGGCAGAGCGAGGGTGTGCGAGGGAGGACTGGCGCGGACCGCAGGGCACGCGGATGTCTGTGTCTCCAGGGCCAGGTAGGCTATGATCGGGGGTGGTCCTGCAAGCATTCCCGTGTCCTGGGGGAGCGCCATAGCATCCACTGAGGCTGGGGTCGCTGCTGCCGGGCACCTGTTGCTGGAGGTGGGAGGCGGAGGCGGTGCGGAGGGCGGGCCTCGGCTGCGCGCACTCCTGCTGCAGGCTGCGGGTAAGTGGACAGAGCTGTGGTGCCCATCCTGCCTGCTGAGGCTGGGGCTTAGCAGGGAGCCTCACACTTTCTGTCTCCCCTTCCAAAGCTGCCTAAACACAAAGAAGGTGAGAAGTAAATGTGCAGAATGCAGCTTCCTTTCTTCTCTTTCTGCCTGTTTGAAACTGGAACTTTGGCTTTGAAGTCTGCATGGAAAATAACCAGGCAAGAAAGGCGCGCCATAGGTTATAACTAATAATGGGAAGGCTGACATAAACTTAAGAAGCCTTTGTATGTTCGCAGATAACCACTGCGTTGGAGAATATCACTGAAGTATGTCAATTTCAGGGAGTTTGGAATTAGCCTGGAGTTGTAGAATTTTATACACACACACACACACACACACACACACACACACTTTTTTTTCCCCTTAAAGCTTATACGTTTTAAATGTCTTAAAGTATCTTGAAATCAATTTTTTTAACAGAAAAATTGAGAAATTATGACAGTATTCTTCAGGGAAAATTGATTTTAAGGTGCAATGTTAACTTCTATGTAACTTTTGTTTTACACCAACTTTCCACATTTCATGAGATTCACAGCTTGAAAAATGTATGTAATGTGTTTATAAGTAAGTTGTACACTCTTTAGAAATTGATATGAAATTTTAAAGATGGATAACTACCAAGATGATAAAGCTCAAAAATATACATTAACATTAGTTAAAAGTTTACCTTATTTAAAAAATACCTTAGCATTGTTTAAAATTCTTGATAAAGTTATTATATTAAATTATCAAAGTGCTTTTTCTCCCTATTTGTGTGTCATTTATTAAAAGAATTAGATCAAACAAACAAAGAAGACATTAAAGAAAAGAAAAGGAAAAAAAAAGATGTTCTTGACAGGGCACAAATGAACACCAATAACTTATTTGGGGGTAATTTCCTAAGCTAAGTAGCAAACTCTTAAACTGATATTACTTGAGAAAAATGTAATCTACAGGGAAGTTACGAAAGCACTTTGAATTGTGCTATAGTAAAAGAAATACATGTGATTAGGTATAAAATCTTGGCTCTCCCGTTAACTTACAGTGACTTCATATACTCAACCATTCATGTGTGCCTTAGTATGGTCATTTATAAAATATAGAGCTTGAACTAGGTAATTGCAAAGACTTATTTTAGCTTAAAATTACATAACTCAAGATTATAACTTTTAAAAAAGTGATCAAAATATGTACCCTAAAACCCAAGTATAACTGAATGTTCTTATTTCCATGATGGATGAAAATAGGTGGCCCCTAAGTGCATGCCTGTTAAACAGTGAATTCCAAGAGGTCCTTTAATATAGATTATTGTATTTAACACATCTCCACCCAAAATTGAATAGTAGTATCTTAACTTACAGATAATAACACTAAGATGTGGAACATTTAAGCTTCTTGCCCCATACCCACAGTTAGAAAGAGCTGAATTGCACCTATATTATATTGAATGTGAGGAATAAAAGTGAAACTTCCAATAAACTGAAGTAAATTTAGACTACAATATGAATCCCAAATAAGACAAAGGTAAATTCTTTAATGACATTGAGTCTTGATGCCCTCAGATATAGAAATGTTGTGTTAGTCAAATTTTATAATATTTTAATATAATTATACCATAATGGTGTGCATATATTTATTAAACTGAATGTTAGTTGTATTTATCATCAGCCAATGATAATATGAGACATATTTGGAACATAAATGATTTTATATAAATAAAAATAACTGTTAGAAATAATGTGGGAGGGCAGAAATTTATATTAAGCCAAAGCATGCCAGCTGTCTTTCTACTTGGAGGTGCCCATACTCAAGACAATGAATAATTCTTAACGCAGGGAGAAGGGTATTCAGAGTAGAGTTAGCTGTGACTAAAGTCTTTGTTCAAATTCCCACGACGAATGGTAATGGTAAGCTGCATTTATTGAGTGTACACTATATGCCAGGAATTTTGCTAAGCCCTTTAAATAGAGTAACTTTATGTTTAGACAGGAATTAAAGAGTATTATCTTCATCTGCAAAGGGAGAAACTAAGGCAAAACGATCTGTGCCCTGGGAAGACTCACAAAGAAAATACTTTTTGTCTTGAAGTTGTGTGGTCCTTCATTGTTCAGAAATTCATAGGCCATGAGCACAACATGAACTCCAAATGCCCTTGGAGAAGTCTTGGAGCCAAACTAGAGTAACCCCTTTGTTTTGTATTTGAAGAAACTGAGACCTAGAAGAGTTGAGCATATATTTTGTCTCTCCAGTTATGGCTTTAGTCATCTATACATTCTTGTAAACTAGTAAGGAAGAAGTATCTCAACTGGTAAACTCGGTTATTAATTGCTTGATTTATTGCCCCTCAGTCAAATGTCACCTCTTTCTCATTCTTTTATTTATATTCTTCTTTTATTGAAAAATTCAAGGTTGCACCAATTAGGAAGCAAAATCTTTGAGGACAGTGATGGTGCTGTATATTTTCTAGTATTTACAGGGTTGAGCAGAGTGGTTAATATGTCGAATAAGTGGCCTTCTTATCTATTTCCTGTGACAACACATTATTTTATGTGCCATATACAACATCTGCACAGTGGAAACACTGAGAATCACCATTTTTACTTCATATAGAGGTAAATTTACAGACACTATAAAGTATATTGGGCTCCTTTTATAATTATAGTGTGTTGCCATGGAGAGATTTAGATGAATACTTCCCTCATTTTGTGAGAAAAATCACACAACTAAGTTGACACACATTTTGGTCTCTCTCTTCTCTCCCACCCTCCCTCTCTTCCTCCCCGCCCCCCCACCCCCGTGCTTTTTGAGTTGGAAGTAACACTTTTTTCCAATTGCAAAGATAATACAAAGTTATGTAGGAAATTCGAACAGTATAGAAATAAGGAGAAATCACCAGAAAAATCCCCTGTCCAAACTCTGTCTTTTGGGAAAACATTTAGCCAGAGAGATGTCTTTCTTCCCTTAACTCCTGCTGAATCAAGGTGAGAGCTGAATTATTTATTGAAACTGTTTACAATTTAAAGCTCTATTTAGTCATAGTATTCTGTCATTCCCAGGTAGTTTGGACTTTATGTAAATAAATATGCTTGTTGAGAAATGAAGATAAGCATATTACTAATAAACTAGACATTCTATTCCAAGCAGAATGAAGTAGCACAGAAGATGTTGTCCTCCCATTGCATGCCAACTTTCCCTCCTTTCCAAGGCAGGACTAGGGGCACAGGAGGCATCTTGGTATGTAGAGAGGGTTCCCCAGTATGCCGGGATGTCAGGCCACACAGGAAGCCACAGTAGCTCAGCTCTGTTGTCCATACAGGAGTGGCGGAGGAGGAGAAGGGTGGAGCAGGGCACACAAGGCTGTGGTAGTACAAAGGCTGTGTTTTCTGATTCCACTGTGACACACTATACACTTTAGAATGTACCAGACCAAGTCCCTCCCCCAGCTGCTGGGCAGGTGGTCATGGGTCCCTTTTCTGGTGCAGTCAGGCATAAGTCTGGCTATACCTCAAATAGAGGGCAGGATGCTGACAAGCATTTCTCACTCATTTATTCAGGATTCTGAAAGCCTAGAATGGACCTTCCTTCACATAAAGGGGAAACACTGGCTGTTGGAGCAATTGTCCATAAATGAGTTTTAGAATAATACCAAATTATTACCTACAAAAGGAGGCTGGGAGTCTCTTTGAGAGAAGCAGTGACAGATCTTTCCATATGCATGTGAATGTAATTACATTGAAAATGTATGTGTTTTAAAGATTACGTTACTTAATTATTTTAATTTCATAAATTGATTTGTTATTCAAAATTCCCTTTCCTTAGGCATGTTTTCTTGGTTTATTCTATACATTTGAGCACAGAGTTCTTTCATGCTTTATTAGGGGCTTAACATGGCTTTAGTCCAACCATCTGTTCTCATCTTGGCACATCAGCATATTGGAGGTGCTGGTAGGGGCTAAATAAATTTCCCACATTTTAAAGGTTAGGGAAAGAGCTACCTTTATGAATAGATTTCACATGATTCTCAGCAAGACAATGGTGCAGAAGTGGAGTAAAAATGCATTTCATTCTCTGAAGCACAAGGTTCCCTGTCTGTCTTTAGTTGTGATGAAAGGCGATTAGCATTTCAACTAGCCAATTTGGTTACATGCAAGTAAGTACTTGGGTTTATAATTTGCTGCTCTCTGTCTGAGACTGTTGAGTGCTAGCTCTTACATAATCCTCTCCAAGTAGCCTTCTCTCCAGCATAGTTATTGTTGCTGGTCTTAAATAACTAATCAACAGAGAATTTTCCTTGCCTTCAACCATAGGGCAAGGAAAATGAAATGCCAAGCTAATAAGGGGATGATTATAATTATAAATAGTCATTATTGAAATGTTGCACAGGTTGAAAGATATAAAATAGCTTCAAATAAAATGCAACTCCTGAAAACCACTATGTGGTACTGGTAATAGTTTATTTTTGCATGCAATACACACACTAAACAGAGGCTGTATATACTGGTATTAATTGAGCTAACATGACTCAAAATTAACAACAAATAAGCAATTCTTAATTACTTATGTTGACTTTATGGGAAAAGAATTCTGTAATTCTGTGGGTGATTATGAGTAGAAGAGAAGAATCTTTTTTTTTTTTTTTTTTTTTGCGGTACTGGGGATTGAACTCAGGGGCATTCTACCTCTGAGCTATACCCTCAGCCCTATTTTTTATTCTTTATTTTGAAACAGGGTCTCACTAAGTTGCGGAGGGCCTCACTAGGTAGCTAAACTGGTGGCAAAACAGTCTCAGCCTCCCAAATGCTGGGATTACAAGCATGCGCTACCATGCCCGGTTTGAGAAGATTCTTGAGTGTTGTAACAAGTGAAAAATATTGTGGAAATGTTTGATTGATAATTAAAAATAAGACGTTGTTAGCTTCTTTAGTCACGAATTTTGATAATTAGATAATATTATCATACTTCCTATAAATACTCATACTCCTCTGCAGGAGCCCCTGTCTATGATGCTAATCTTTTTGTTGCAATAATTGAAGTGATATTAGCCTTTAATCCATGTCATGGGGCAGCAATTCAATTTTGACACATCTTTTAATGCAGCATTGTTTTTGGATAGTCTTACTTGTGTAACTATTTGGAAGTAAAACAATACATTTCTCATTCTTCAAACAATGTCGAACTGAAAGAAAGCATAATAGAAGTGTCTTAGTTACAAGCCATTCAGGTGATTGATAAAATTTTGGGAACGTATTTGAAAGACTTTCCTTGTCTTCTGTATTTTCAATCTGGGTTATATATAAAGAGAAGGCCCTAGCTGTAGCTGCAGTTACAGTCATTAGTATTTTATTCAACTAAATTAAACAATGTTGATAAGCAGGAATGAAATGAAGATGGCTCTGTGGTCATTCGCAGACTAGTCTGCAAAGGTTAAAAAGTGTTCTGGAAAAAGTGGTGGAGAGAGAAAGCAGGGAGAAGTCCAGAGAAGGAACTGGAGATAGAAGGTGTACAGGCAAGAATGACCCAGTTGTCTTGTCCTGGAAACACTTTAGATTCAGCTGACACGCTGTTGAAGGAAGAGGTAGAAAGAGCTGGAATCACAACTTTTCCTTTAAAAATTGAGGTATAACTAACTCACAGTATGTGGACTTTTGTGTCTTTCTTCATTTACTTAGCAAAACGTTTAAAAATTTCCCCCATGTTATATCATGTTTTAGTACTTGTTTTGTGTGTCCAAATAAAAGCACAAGTATACCTTTCATTTTTCCATGTATCATGGATATTTGGGTTATTTCTACTTTTTGATAATGATTAATGTTGCTACAAACATCTGTGTACAAGTTTTTGTGTGGACATATGTTTTCAGTTTTCATAGAGATTATGCCTACATTTATATCTATATTTTCAGGGTGAAATTGCTGGGTCATATGGTAATCCTGTGTTTTACTTTTAAAGAATTGCCAGCTGTTTTCCAAAGTGCACCACTGTAAATTCCCACTGGCAATGAATGAGTGTTCCAGTTTCTCACATTTCTGTTAACAGTTCTTGCTGTCTTTCTGATTCTAGCCATACTAGGAGGTGGAAAGTGTGATCTCATTTTGGTTCTGATTTCCTTTTCCTTAATTAATAGTGACTTGAGCATTTTTTTTTTCATGTGACTCATTTGCTATTTGTACATCTTTTTTGGAGAAATATCTATTTAAGTTCTTTGACCATTAAATTTTTTTTATTAAGTTGTAAGAGTTCTTTATATATTCTGGATATGAATGCCTCATCAGGTATATCATTTACAAATATATTTTCTTTCATTGTGCAAGTTATCTTTTTACTTTACTAGTGTCCTTGGAAACAAAAAAGTTTGATTTTTTTTTTCTTTTGTGGTACTGGGGATTGAATTCAGGGGAGTTCTATCTCTGAGCCACACCCTCAGCCCTATTTTATTTTTTAGTTTGAAATAGGATCTCACTAGATTGCTGAAAGTCTTGCTGTGTTGTCCTTAAACCTGCAATCCTCCTGTCTCAGCCTCCCAAGTACTGGAATTACAAGAGTGCACCACCACGCCCAGCTAAGTTTGAAATTTTTATAAACCAATTTATCTAATTTTTCTTTGGTTGCTTGTGCTTTTGATGCCATGTTTAATAAACCATTGCCTTATCCAAGCTCACAGATATCTATATCTATATTTTTCTTTTAAGATTTATAATTTTATCTCTTATATTTAATACAAAATTAGCATTTATGTGTTAATTTTTAAAATGGTTTGAATTAGGGGCCTATCTTCCTTCATTTGCATGTGGATTTCCACTTGTCCACAGTTACTCTTTCCTCTTTGATGACTAACTTTGGTGTAGATCTAACTTGGTCATGGTGTATAATTTATTTTATATGTTCTAGGATTTGGCTTGCTAACATTTCATTGAGAATTTTTGTGCTAACATTCGCAATTTTTCCCTGGTAAAGTCTTTGGTTTTGTTATTAAGGTAATACTGACCTCATAAAATGATTTGAGAAGCATTTTTTTCTATTTTATTTTTTAGTTTGTGAAAGATTTTGTTGTTTTCTTTTCTGTTCTGTATTTTGTTTATAGCCTAGTCTTTACTACAATATTTCTCTTCTTCTGCTTGCTTTGGGTTTACTTTGTTCTTTTCTTCTAGTTTCTTAAGGAGGAAGACTAGGATATTTATTTGGAATCTTTCTTCTTTTTTAATGTTTTCAAATATATGTTTACAAATATACATAAACATTAAAAAAGCACTCTCCAAGCACTACTGTAGCTGTATTCTGTAGGTTTTGGTATATTGTATTTTGTTTTCATTTTTCTCAAATTATTTTCTACTTTACTTCTGTGACTCTTTGATCACATAAGAAAATGTTGTTTAATTTCCACATATTTGCAAATTTCCCATGTTTCTATTATTGGTTTCTAATTTCATTCTTTGGTGGTTGGAAAACATACTTTGTGTGATTGAAGCCTATTTTACTTATTGAGGCTTGAGCAGGGTGTGGTGGCATGCACCTCCTCAAGAGGCTGAGTCAGGAGGATTACATGAGTCCAGGCATTTGGGGACAGCCTGGGCAACATAATAAGACATTGTCTCTTAAAAAAAAATTACTGAAACTTGTTTTTGGTCTTATATAAGGTCTTCCACAGAGAGTGCTTCATGTGTGTTTGACATAGTATATATTCAACTGTTACGGCATGATATGTCTGTAGATAGATGTCTGTTGAATCTAGTTAATTTATATCATTGTCCTTTTTTTCTGTGCATTTTTTATTTAGTTGTTTTTTCCATTATTGATCATAGATTATTAAAGTCTCCTATTTTTGAAATGCTTGTTTTTCCATTGTGTTTGGTCAGTTTTTGACTCATGTATTTTGTGATTCTCTTGTTAGGTGGAGATGTACTTATAATTGTCTTATCTTCGTGATAGATTGATCCTTTTATCATTTTTAAATTTTCTTCTTTGTCTCTAGTAACAGTTTCTTCCCTAAAGTGAATTTTAATCACTTCAGCTTTCTTGTAATTACTGTTTTCAGGATATGTTTTTCCATTGTTTTACTTTCAATTCATTCATGGCTTTAAATTTAAAGAACTTGTAGTTGGGTCATTTAAAAAATAATTCTTCCAACCTCTGCTTTTTAATTGGAGTGTTTAATACATTCATACTTAAATTACTGATATGATGGTATTGATGTTTACCATTTTTAAAATTTTTTTGTGTCTCATTTTCCTTGTCTATGCCTCTTTTGCTGCCTTTAATTTTAAATAGATTTTTTTTCTAATGAGTGATTTTAATTCCATATTGCTTCCTTTATTATGTTGTTTTCATTTATTTTCTAGTTGGTTGCTCTGGAGATTACAATCAATAGCATAACATTTAATAATCTAATTCAGACTAATACCAACTTATTTTCAATAATATAAAGAGATTTTGTGCCTATAGAGTTCTACCCTTGCCCTTCCTTTGTACTGTTATTATCATACAAAATACATCTTTATTTATTGTATACTCTTCAACAAAGATTTATACTTATGAAGGGGAAGAGGGAAACACCATAATGCACAAGATGTACATCACAAACATGTTAAAGTCTATCACTAAACCAAACATGAGAAGGAGGGAGGGGTAGGGAATGGGATAGGAATTGGGAAAGTGCTAAATGAGTGAAGTGTGCATGTATGCCTTTGCCAGCTTGTATCTCACAAAGATGTATGATTAAAATGCACCAATAAAAATATTATAAAAATATACTTATGCTGTATTTTATGTTTATCATGTGAACTTTGCTGGTGCTTTTTATTTTTCCATGTGAACACAAGTTACTTTTTGGTGTCCTTTTATTTTGATCTGAAGATTTTCCTTTAGTATTTCTTGAATGGAAGACTGTGTTTTTGTTTATTTGGGAATGTCTTAATTTCTCCTTTATTGTTGAATGGTAGTTTTTCTGTATTCTTGATTGGTAGTCTTTTTTTTTCCCCCAGCACTTTGAATACATCACCCCATTGCCTCCTAGCTTCATTGGTTCCTCCTGAAGAATCACATGTTAATCAGGATCATTATTTTGTGATAATTTGCTTCTTCCTTGCTACCCTCAGAATTCTGTCTCTTGCTTTTGATAATTTGATTATTATGTGGCTAACGTAGATCTTTTAAAGTTTATTTTGCTTGGAGTTTGGTGAGCTTTTCTGATATGAAGATTAAATTTTTTTCATGAAATTTTGGCAGCCCCTAGTCACGACTTCTTCACATACTCTTACACACACACACACACACACACACACACACACCTCTCATTCTGGTGCTTTCACTATTCATATGTTGGCATGTATGACAGGGTCCCATAGGACTCTGAGGCTCTGTCTACTTTCCTTCCTTTTATCTTTTGTGCTTCAGACATGATAATTTCACTTGCCTTCTAGCTCGCTGACTTATTTTTCTGCCTGCTCAAATGAGCTCTTGAACCCTCCTAATGAAGAATTTAATGCAGTTATTGTACTTCTCAATTCCAGAATTTCTTCTTTTTTTTAAAAAAGAAAAATATTTGTTTATTTTCTTACTGATAGTCTCCATTTGGTGAGAAATCATTTTTATGTTTTTTAAACAGGTTATATAGACATGGTTTCCCTTAATTCTTTGAAAATATTTAAAACAACTGACAAAATCTTTGTCTAGTAAGTCCAACATCTGCTATGTATCCCAGGGACAGTTTTGTTTATTACCTTTATTCCTGCCTATTGGCTATACTTTTTTTGTTTCTGGTAATTGTTGTTGAAAATTGGTCATTTTTGTAACATAGTCTGTTGGTTGCTTTAAAGGTCAGATATTCTTTCCTATAAATTGTTGTTTGTTTTTCCCTCTCTCCCTCCCTTTCTTCCTTTTTTTTTTTTTTTTTTTTTTTTTTTGGTACTGGAGATTGAGCCCAGGGACATTCTATCTCTGAGCTACACCCCAGCCCTATTTTATTTTATTTTTAAAATTTTGAAATAGGGTTTCCCTAAGTTGCTGAAGATGGCCTCAAACAAACAGTCCTTCTGTCTCAGCCTACCAAGTACTGAGAATACAGGTGTGCACCTCCATGCCTGGCTGTTTAGTGAATTTTTCTGAAGTTTTTTTTTTGTTGTTTTTTGTTTTTTGTGGTACTGGGGATTGAACCCAAGGGGCATTCTACCTCCAAGCTACAACCGTAGCCCTATTTTTTTTTAAAAATTTGAAACAGGGTCTCACTATGTTTCGAGGGCCTCTCTAAGTAGCTGAGGCTGGCCGCGAACCTGTGATCCTCCTGTCTTAGCCTCCCAAGTACTGGATTACAAGTGTGCGCCACTGCTCCCGGCTTGAAGTAATTTTTAAAGTATGCATTCTTTCTTAGATATGGCCACTATAGTCTCTGGTTAGCTTAATGGTCAGCTAGTGATAGGACACAGATTTTCTTACATCCTGGGAAATAGTGTGTTTCCCGGTTTTTGCTGAGGAGCTCTATGTACATGCACTTAGGCACGAAGTTTACAACTCCACCTTCACTTCCTCTTTGCACACAGCCTCCAAGCCAGGCAGACGTGAGAACTCAGGGCCCTCACAGGTCTTCCATGAGCCTGTGTGCAGACCTATACATATGCCATATATCTTCTAGATTTCAGGAATGTGCCAAAGCTTTCCAGTGCCCATACAGACTTCTCATCACCCAGCATTTCTCTTTAAGCTGTTAGTTAATCATTTCCCACAGAAATTATCTACCATCTCTATCAGCTGCTGTGTTAAATAATTGCTTTTAAATCTTTATGGCAAGGGCTGCTGTGGAAAAACCTTTTTCTGGGGTGAACTTTGAGCCAGGTCAAATAAAGATGCCCAAGTGAGTGGGTTATTCCATGGGAACCATCAGATAGGTCAAACAATGACAGTTCTCTATGAGTAGGAATTTGGTGAATTTCTAACGCCATTCCAATCCCTTCAGTAACTGCTAGGCTGCTAAATTTTGCTGTGATTGAGGCTGTTGAATTTTAAGGCACCATGGAGCCCATGAGGGATGTGTTGCAATAGGCCAGGTTGAAATGCAACAAAGTTCAAGATTCTTCTTGAGATTCAGCTGTTTTTCTTTATTAAAGGTTCCCTGGAGTCCTATATATGGTTAATTTCCAAAGTTCAACAAAAGTTGATATTGATAAATTTTGTCAGTGTTTTCCTTGTTTTTATGGAGGAGAGGATTTTAGGACGTTCCTACCATTATATTTAACTATGTTCTCTTGGTTTGGGTTTTAAGAGCAAGAATCAGGGCTTGTCTTTCATTAATTAATTAATTCATTCATTCATTTCTCCTTGTTAGACATTAGGGAATCTGTCAGTGTTTAATAATAGATTGATATATAAACAGTTTTTGAAGATTATTATCTTGTAAATATACAGATGGCTGATTGTAATGTATAGAAGAAAGAGGACTCATAGAGACAAAAACAGTTACATACAGTGATTGGTCTTGTTTTGGATATAGGCAATGTAAAATGAGGGACAATCAAAGTATTTAAAGAACGGGTCTCTCTAGTTTTTCCTGATATCTGTGCTAAATCAGGTTTGATGTCTGTAAAATAGAATGAAAGCGAGTTTTTTTTTTTTTTTTTTTGTGGCACTGGGGATGGAACCCAGGGCCATTCTACCTCTGAGCTACACCCCCAGCCCTATTTTTTAATTGTTTATTTTGAAGCAGGATCTCACTAAGTTGTGGAGAGCCTCATTAAGTAGCTGAGCCTGGCCGCAAATCCGGATCCTCTGGTTTCAGCCTCCCAAGTACTGGGATTATAAGCAAGTGCCACCATGCCTGGCTGAAGGTGAGTTCTTCTGAAGAATATTTCATCCATCTAGTCTTCCTTTCAGTCACCAGATTTAAGTGAGCTGCTGTGCTGGGTATGGAGAACAAGGATGAATAATTTTCAAAATAGTTTTTTTTTTCTGCAGTAGATTGGATTGAACCCAGGGATGCTCTACTACTGAACTATATACCCAGTACTTTTTATTTTTTTATTTTGAGATAAGATTTTACTAAATTGATAAGACTGGCCTCAAATTAACAATCCTCCTGCCTTAGCTTGCCAAGTAGCTGGAATTACAGGTATGCACCACTGTCTTCAGCTTAAAGTAAAAACAAAAACAAAAACATATGGTACAGTTTGAGATTCACCTTGGCAAAGAGAAGAATCTAGTGCACTATTGGAGAGAAGGAAAGAAAATAATAGGGAGAAAGTGGAAAAAGGGACTGGATTGGAGGGAAGGATGATGCACCAGATAATCTATCCAGTCCCCTCCTACCTGCCAGGGAGGGTGGGTAAATTGGAGAGAAGGTATTTAGAAGAAGGTTAGCCCTTTTCTTCTATATGTTCTGTTAAGCTCAGGGTCAAGTTCTAAGTCACAGACATCACATATGGCATGAAGGTTTATCATTTAGAACTCTCCTTGCATAGATCTTTGCCAATTAACCAAGATATGTGAGGCCTTGAAATTGTAATAAAGTAAAGTAACACTTTCCAGCCAGCAGCTTCTCCCTCAGAGCTGGGATGTAGGTTTTTCTTTCACCAGCATGTTGCTTGAACTACAAGGACATGCTAAAACCAGAAATGTGACTGAATAATACCTGATGCTCACTGAATCCAGTTCCCAGAGGGCTCTGTGTTTTCATTAGGTACTTATCTAAATTTTATTTTATTTTTCTTCTATGTCAGATTACTGAAAGTAAAATGTTACTTTGTTAATAAGGGCAATTCAATAAACACTTGCTTGGTTTAATTAAAAAATAAGATTTAAGTAAAAAATAAGTTTAATATATTCACTAATATATAGTTTGTTAATATTACTTAAGAGAGTGTATATGTGTGTGTTCATTTTTTGAAACCTTAACTAATTTTCTAAATGAGTTTGATCTACTTTGTAAATTGTTCTTTTACCGATTTGTTTAATTTTGATAGAAGCAAAATATTTTAATCTATTTAGAAAAAGCCTGAACAATGAATTTGCTTTGTGCCTTACAAATTGCAACATATACACATATAAACTGATTCATGTAATGTTAATAAATACATGATAGTAAATTGTTAGCTATTTTTACTTTATATATGAGGGAACTAGAATGAATGTCAACCAACTTCCTTAAAAACAAGAACAAATTTAATTCAGTGCGCAAATTTTACCAATCTCAGAAAAATATTTCTATTAGCTTTAAAATGAATTCTCTTATCTTAAATATCTGAACAGAAGTAATCAATAACATAAATCTGTATTAGACTTTTCCATTGAGCATTGAAAACCTCACCATAATGAACAATATTTTAAACTTTCAGCCAGAAATTCATTTTTCTTGAACATTTGTTCCCTAAATTATAAATAATTGGAGATAATCTTTGATTATCAAGCATTTTGATCCTTGTGTAATTTTTTTTTTTTTGTGGTACTAGGGATGGAACCTGGGGGCATTCTACCTCCGAGCTACGGCCCCAGCCCTATTTTTTATTCTTTATTTTGAAACAGGGTCTCACTAAGTTGCAGAGTGCCTCACTAAGCAGCTGAGGCTGGCCTCGAACCTGGATCCTCCAGTCTCAGCCTCCTAAATGCTGGGATTACAAGTGTGAGCCACCATGCCTGGCTTGATCCTTGTGTAATTTTGAATAGTATTTAAGTACTTAAGTCACAGAAAGTCAGAAGACCTTGGAAATTATTCAGTTTATTATATGACTAGAGTATACTAGTGCCTATGACTCAGTAGTATGTCTACTAGTTGAGATCTTAGAATAATATATGATTAATAGTCTTCCTGAAAACTGTTTTCACTTCCAATGGATTTTAATTCATCTCTGTTTTATTTCTCACTAATATTAGTGAATGATATTATATTGAGGTTGGCTATTGATTAATTGATTCATTCATTATTTATTAAAGCATTCTAACATGGATTTAAAAATACATTGAGCTGTTGATTTCAAATTTCTCATTTTATTACAGTTCCTGACCTCAAAACTTACTCAGATTTTATAATGACTTTTAGTGGTATTTAAGAATCATGGCAGCATCCATTTGGAAATCCTATTCTTACTTGTTTACCTCTTCCCTCCTTCCCCAGGCATACTTTTTTAACACAGGAGATGAAGGTAACATTTATCCAGCTGTAGACAGAATTAGGCTCTATACTTGTCTTCTTTCATTGCTTCTGCTCTGTTAAAATATCATGTCAGCCACAAATAACATTGATACTTACAGCTAATTAATTTGGAAATGACAAATCACTTTGGTTTGAAATTGTATGTAATATGACCATTCTTATTACACAGTTAATCATTAGGCATCGGGGCTCTTGTATTTATTAGTGTTGGAAATAACAGACTGTACTGCCAATAAGAGACCAAACCTGCTTATTGGGAGAAAAGGACGTGCACTTTCCACTTAATTTTATATATGTATATTGTTTTGTGGTACTGGGGGTTGAACCCAACCCAGGAGCCCTTTACCACTGAGCTATACCCCCAGCCTTTTTAAATTTTGAAACAAGGTCTCTTTAAGTTGCAGAGGCTGGCAATTTAATGATATTTTAACAGGACAGTGGTATAGGTATAGTGACTTTCAACATTACCTTCCCTTTATGACTATTAGCAAGATTCTTTTGTTGGTAAAGGATGGGGATTTAGAATTTAGTGGAGAGGTGCATGGATCTGGACCTTGGCAGCATGAGTTTATATACTGACTTTGCATTTTCAAGGTCTACTCTTGGCACATACATTTTATCTCACTGTATCTCAGGTTCCTCATCTGGAAAATGAGTTTAATAATAGTATCTATCTTATACTTCAGATAGTTTCTTTAAGGATAGAATGAGTTAACTCGGTAAGGCAGTTCGAATAGCACTGAGCACTGTACTAATTAGCTGTAGTCAGTTCATAATGTCACACATACAAGTCCAAATTATTGATGATCAGGGTTCCTAAAGATTATCTTGTTCCTCTTCTAGATACCTGAAGAGGATTTAAATTGACCTTAACACTGCTAGAGTTCAGCCCCTAACAATTTTGCATTTAATTTTATGTTCCTCTACTTGGATAGGAGCCCTAAGTTACATGTGCTTCAGTCATAACCAGCAACTTTTAAGAACGTAATGGCCTTACATAACCACTTATTTTGTGTTTGAATCTGCAGTTTGGGCAGGGTTTGGTGAGCACAGCTTACCTCTGCTCCATGTAGTGTCTATTAGGGCATGAGGATCCTCCTCTAAGATGTCTTGCAATGACTGGTAAGTTGATGCTGGCAGTCAGTTTCTTGGCCAGTTCTATTGTTTGAGTGGCCATAGGATATAAATTTAAGAAGAGAGTATGTAGCTCATTTCTTAATGGAGAAGTGTCAAAAGTTTCGGATTTTAAATTTCTTTTTACATGGGGTCTTGCTGTGTTGCCCAGGTTGGCCTCTAACTCCTGGACTCAAGTGGTCCTCCTGCCTTAGTCTCCTGAGTAGCTGGATTACAGGTGTAGATTATATTGTGGATTATATTTTAAAACTATCACACCATTGTTATTAATAAAAATAGCAGCAAAGTAGCTTTCAGGAACTACTTCGTTCTGGAAGTAGGCGTGGTCTGTGGGTTACTTCAGAAAGGGGGAAAAAAAACTACCTAGAGCTCCTGAAAACAATATATTCCTGCATTTATTAAATTAAGTGCTATGTACATGTATGTGTCTGCCACTCTGAACTTCATTATGATGTATGATTACAATGCACAAATAGAAGTTTATTAAAAAACAAAAGTAAAATGTTTGAACTTCGAAAATATTTTACATGATTTTCAGCCAAGTCAAAAACACACCATCATTTGACATTGTATAAATAAAATATTTTGGCTTCAAAAAAAAAGAAATGTTCAGTTGAGGCAATATAATATAATATTTATGTTATATGATATAATGTAAATAATCAGATATCAATATGAGTTGTGAGAAGTTATCAAGACAGAATTTCAAAGAAGATAACAGAAAACCAGTCACATGAATTTTGGTTTCCCTCACTGATATTGAATATATAAAAATTCACTCACCTATGTCATGTATGTAAGAAATTCAAGGGAGTAAAATATGAGAGAGTTTTTTTCCTGAGGAGAATTTATGTTAGGAGAACTATGAAGGTGCTGTGCACACCCCTTCTCCCCCTGATCCCATGTGGACCTGCATTGCTTTAAGTATGGTAAGAAGGGCTTCAACTAAACTCTTCAGAGAGTCGGTGTTTAGAGATGACAGCAAGGTTGTCCTTTCTAATTTTGGAGAATGCTAAGGTTGCTTGTTGTAGCGGGATGGAGGGGTGGGTCCAAGATGAACCGCCATGCCTCCTACAGCAGGGCAAAGAGCAGTGAGCTCAAGGGCCAGCCATGAAACCCACCATAGGAATGTCAGCCCGAGGTCATTTTAAAGTGATCTTGCCCAAGATGGCAGCCTGTCAGGGCTAGAGTATATAGCCCAGTAGTCACTTTCTGAGGGTCTATTGTCAGGGGCAGAAGCTGAAGGGGGTCTGTATAAGCCACCCAAAGAGACAGGTAGCCTACCTGTTGGGGATTGAAATTGATGGAGCCTAACAATGAAACCTCTGTGGAGACTTTGGAAGTTTCCATGAGAAGGACTCAACCTGGCCCACAGAGAGCAAGCTATCTGCTGACAGTCCAGTCAAGCCAGAACCTTTCTAGCCCATATCTTTACCTCTCCTCAATCCCCACCACCTCCCCCCCCGCCACACCCATCCTCTACCTTTCTCTGCTCTTAGTAAGCATGGCCATCCAGTTGGTCAGCTGAGGGAAGAAAAGAACTATAGACAAGCAAAGAGAAAAGGACAACAGCCCTTTCTCCAGCTTTAGGCCATCAGCCTATAGAAGTCCCTAGTTGGGGCAAAAGCAGTTAATGTTAAATTCAGGTTAGATCTTTGATTATTATGTGGAGTTTGCCAATAAACTTTTTTATTATGAAAAATTTCAAAGATGCATAAAAGTACAGAGATTAGTAAAATGAACCTCTTTATATTCATGACCCAGAATTGGTAATTATTAATGCATCTCCCTATATTGTAGAATGTTAACTATGAAATATGTGGATATTTTCTATATAATGACAATGCAATCAAAGTATTTACAAAATTAACAATAATTCCATGGTGTCATTCAGTAATGGCTCCATATTCAGATTTTCTTGTCTCAAAAATCCCTTTTTATAGTTTAGATATTTCATCTGATAATCGTTTGAAGTCTTTGGATACCTTTCTTCCAATATACCCCTGATTCTTTGAAGAAATTTGGCAGTTTGTCCTATAGAATAGCCATGCTGTAAATTTGTTTCCTTCTTTCTTTTGGATTACTTAATGTGTTTCTTTATTTCTTTATCTTCCAGTTTTCTTTCTCTCTCCTCCCTTCCCTCCCTCCCTTTCTTTCTTTTTTGTTTTCTTTATTTTTGACAAGGTCTCACTAAGTTGTGGGCTGCTCCAACATGATGCTTAGCTTTATCCTTAGTTTTTCTTGTAAACTAGAAGTTAGCCTTGATGAGATTCAGGGTCTGCTTTTGAGGCAGAAATGCTACCTAGGTGAGGCCATGGACTTCACACTGCCTCACACCAGGAAGCCTGTCCTGTGTGGCTTTGCCACTTTAGTGAAAAATGATTCAGCGGTGGGTTAAGGTGGTAACAGCCTAATCCCTCTATTGTCAAATTTCTAATCAACGTTTCATCTAAGATGTTCACTTCTTTACTATTTGACTAGTCTGCCTTTCTGTCACTCTTGACATACTAGCAGGAATTTTTCCCTATGGAAGAACTTTTTCCTTAACACCTAAGCTATTTGGTTACCCTGAAAAGTTTACCTAGGATAAACAGGATAAATGTTTAATTCTTTCCCTTTAAATATTAATTTCAAAGTAAGGAATTAGTGTCCTAGTTACTTTCAGTGGTAGCACTGATATTTACTTATATATTATTCTTATGAACATGTGGCTTTATATATTCAATGTGTTTCAAAAGATGGTAGTCATTCCTTTTACAAAGATAATTTCAATTATGGGACAGTGGAAATCATGTGGCATTCCTCTTGTGTCCCTCTTGATGTGGCCCCATTAGTGTTCTTTGCCACGTACTTTGCATATTTTCCTCCCTGAACACTAGTTATTTTTTCAATTTGCCCTGATTCCTTGTATTAGAGAATGGTATTGAAAGACAAAAATCTAAGTTCAAGAGATGCTTATTGTTACAGAGTTGTTCTTATTTCTAAGGCATTTAAATGGACAGAGCCAGGAAATATGAAGTATCTTTTACAAAGAAATCATAAGGTGATATTCATATTTCAAACTTAGGTTTATAGACTTTACATAATTTCTTTGATTTTACTGTAATTTTCTTCTCTCATGTAATTATTTGCCCTATCCTATAACATGTATTTCAAATAAAATATGACTCCAAAGTATATATTTTAAACAAAAATTTGATTTTATTGTAATAATACTAATATTACCTCTAAGAATACTTAATTAGGTATAAGCTTTCTTTGCAGCTGCGTTTGTTGTTAGGACTTATTAGTATTTGTCTATCCTTAGATCTTCTAAAGATCTTAGATCTTCAGTTCTGTGATCTGATGCTACTAGAAATAATTCATTTGTGTGACTTTATCGCCACTTGATACACAGTTGTGTTTTTTATTTTTTATTTTTGCAGTACTGGGGATTGAACCCAGGGGCATTCTACCTCCAAGGTACACCCATAGCCCTATTTTTATTCTTTATTTGGAAACAGGGCCTCACTAAGTTGCAGAAGGCCTCACTAAGTAGCTGAGGCTGCCCACGAACCTGTGATACTCCTGTTTCAGCCTCTCAAGTACTGGGATTACAAGTATGCGCCACCACACCCGACTTGTGGTATTTGTTTTTGTTTATTTAACTATATATATGTAGTCAAAGTATATTTGTGTGTACATATATATTTATATTATTTTATTATATACTTATATTCCTTTATTATGAAAGAAGTCCTCAATTCCTGCTAATATGTTAAGAATGACATAATGTCACCCCTAATAAAATAATAAAGGAATGTATATATATTTTTCTTATATAAGTATATATGCATATATGTATATACATATGTACATATACATACATACATATACATGTATATGCTTATATATATTTATAAGTATAAATATACTTATAGTTATATAAGAAAAGTTGGCTACATAAATCCAAGTCTATTAGAAATGTAATTTATGGGGAAGGAAGGAAATAGGTGAATAAAAGTGAGAATTCTCTGAATGTACCTTGTGTAGGTTTAACCTTGGTTTCATGGAAATTTGTCATGTATTCAGAAAATAAAATTAGATTAAACAAACTCCACCTGGAGATATTAAGTGTTTTGGAGGTCCAAATGCAGAATTTAGGGGAGGACTTAGGCTGGAAATGCAAATTTAGGGGACAGTGTTTAAGGCAGTGTGAGGGATGAGAAGACAGAATAAGTATGGACTGCAAGGCCTGGGCCTGGGAACTGGAGCACTCTGTTGTGCAGAGGTCAGGGAGAAGGAGGCCAGGAAAATACCAAGTGAGAAGGAAACCAGAGGACTGTGACATCAAGAAGTCACATGAAAATAGGACACGGGGAAGGAAGTCACTACCTGCCCTTTCAGTAACTTTTCTTATTACTAGCGTCCATATATCCTAAAGCACACATCACTATTTAACGAGCCACAGGAGCTAGCTGAGGTTAGGGAAGCAGGAGATATTTAGCGTTTTGAGAGAATGACTGATAATGGGGAAGTGAGTTCAAGTCAGGAGAGAAATTCAAGCAAGACATGTAAAACTTTATTAGCCTGCTTTCTCATAACCTCAAAACTTCCAGTTGATTTTGCTTAATGTAAATGGGACTCTGAATTTAAAAGAGAATTAAATGAAAATTTAACATTAGAAGAATAAGAAACAGAAAAATATTTTTATGAACTATAAGAAATACAGAGAAAATTCTATATATGGTGTGTGTGTGTGTGTGTGTGTGTGTGTGTGTGTGTGTGTGTGTGTGTGTGTGTTTAGCCTAAATTTTAGGATTGAAGGAAGGGGAAATAACAACAATAGAAAGTGAGGGCAGAGTGGATGGTATAGCATTAGCGTATTCTGTAAGCTGGACTCATTAATCAAAGGCAAAATCATAAAAGAAGTAAGTCTGAGGAAATCATTATATTAGTAGAAAAAGGTTCTTCACATTTCAGTTTTTGATGTCAAAGCTAAGGCAAAGTCAAGAGATCAAAGATTTTAGTGGACACACACAATGATTTCTAGTAAAGGTTTCCTTTGCACTTGTGAATTTTCTTCAAAAGTAAGTATATTTTAGGTACAAAGGATTTTACAGAAGCATCTGAAGTACATGTGTGTGTGAGAGGAAACTGAGGCTTCTCTCCTCAAGTGGTGTACTACGATGTACTACGGCTGAAAAGAAAATGGAGCATGGACGAGAAGGACAAAAACAGTTTGGGAAAAGTGAAACAAATGATTGAGAATTTTTCCACTGTCTATATTTTCATTTTGAATAAATGTTATTTCTGCCCTTTTTATTTTATAGAAAAAACATTCTCTGTTTTGCTCATAAATTGATGTATTCATTTGATTTCAATTATAAGATTGTAATTCTTAGGTTGTATTTAAGTCCTGAGGGTTTATACCCACAATTCAAGTATTAGAATGTTGCAGGAGGCTTTGGTCCACAGAGAACAAGAGACAGAGGCTGGAGTAGGATATAACACTTTTCTTTATTTGTGGGAGAGGCTCAGAGAACAAAGATCCAAGTCTGAGCCCTGGATGGCGTCTCATACAGATTATTTAGCCCCAGTGCGACAGGTTTTGATTGAATAATAACAGGACAGGGGTACCAATATGGTGGCTCAGGTTAGATTTTATTTCCTCTTTTTGAGCTTGATTTCCTTTGTTAACCTCTATAGGACCAGGTGGCAGCACTATCTTGGGCTCCTGCCTCAAGAATAGGGATATTAAATGATCTAGTTTTTTGTGTTTGCTTTTGTTGTGTGTAGCAGTACTCAGATAATTTTATTGATAAAATGACAGAGAAATGATTGATAATAACACACAATGTGGAAAACAGCATACCTGCTTGTCAGTGATCTTAGTTTTAATATTTATATTCAGAGTTCTAATTCTTAGTATTTTGCTTTTCAAAAATAGCCTTATAAATGACCAAAATAAAATATATTCTAGAGCCGGGCGTGGTGGCGCACGCTTGTAATCCCAGCATTTGGGAGGCTGAGACCGGAGGATCCGGGTTCGCGGCCAGCCTCAGCTACCTAGTGAGGCACTCCACAACTTAGTGAGACCCAGTCTCAAAATAAAGAATAAAAAATAGGGCTGGGGGTGTAGCTCAGAGGTAGAACTCCCCTGAGTTCAATCCCTAGTACTGCAAAAAAAAAAAAAAAAAATATATATATATATATATATTCTATTGCAGAATATGGAAATGATACCAAAGCACAAAAAAACACCCAAATCACTTGAAACCCCTCTACCTAAGATTAACCCCTATTTCTTCCAGTACACATATATATATGACTATGTATAGTCTTGTATATATAAATGTATATGTAGGTTTATTTATCTTAATGTAAAATATTTTGTTTTAGATTAACATTAAGTCATGAAATTTAAATTTTAAATAAAACATCCCCTGATATTTCATACTAAGACTTCCCTCATCATTTAAAAATTAATGTGGGGAAGACTGAGGTTCATCAATGGAAATACTACCATCAATTATATGTTCATATGTGAATATACCAATGTCAGTCTTAGTGCTCTGTTGGGGAGCGGAGTAGGGGAGTGCCCACCGAGTGCTGTGTGCATGTATGTCACTGTTGGCATGATTTACATTATGATGTGAGACTCTAATGCACCAATAAAAGCACATTATAAACAGCAGCAACAAAAGCAAAAAACTTATGTAAAAATTAAACTGACAAAATTATTTGACTTTGGAAATTAATGTATATGCGAATAGCAGAAGCAGAAACAGATGTTGCAGTTATCTTTTGTTGCACAATAAACCCCCTCAAGGTTTACTGTGGACACTGTAACATCTGTGGACAGCTGGAGGATGTCCAGGTATCTCTTTCCATGTAGCCTCTCCATATGGCTATCTTGGGTTTCCTGAAAGCATGGCAGTCTCAGGTAGGCAGATTTCTTCCATTGTGACTGGCTTCCACAGGGACAGGCATTCCAAGGACTGGGCAGAGGCTTCAAAACTTATGTTTTAGCCTCAGAGATCCAGAATTTTGTTTCTGCTGTGTTTTATTGGTTAAATAAGTCACCAAACTATGATTCAAGGGGAGAAGAATTAAACTCCACCCTCAAAGGGAGAATGGCAAAGAATTTGTAGCTATCTGTAATCTATTACAAGTGGTCATCTATTTATAAAGGGTAACAATGCACTTTCATTCTTTCTGTAATAATAAACTCACACCCCTCATATTACATATTCATTTTACTATTACTGAAAGACTGGCATTGGTGTATTTATTTTTTAATTTTTAAAAATAAAAATGCCATCACAATGTAATATTGTATCTATTCTACTTGGTACCCTTGAGCATTTCCCCATGTCTATAAATTTTTTTATAAAATATTTTAATGACTATATTCTATTATGAAAATATATATCTATACACAGATTAATGATGTTATATTAATGCAAAATAAATTGTTCACCTTGAATTGCAGAGAGATTAAGCAAACTAATATAAAGAGTTTAACTAGAGATCTGCCAAAGGAAAGACATAATGGCTCAAAACTTAACTAGATATTAGGGCATTGTAAATGATTGAAAAGTCAAGTAATTAGGGACATTTAAAATGAATTCTTGCTTTAGTTGCTAAAAATATTTTCAATCTGAAGTCTTACTTCTGGAAATATTCTTGTGGAAGTTATAGTTTTGTCAATGCAAATTTGATGCACTAAGAATAATGCGTACTTACTGAGTCATTACTATAAGTTGAGTGCTATTTTAAGAACATTGCATACATATTAGTTATCTAATCTTCATGACTTCTTTGAGGTAGACGATTTAATTCCACATTTTTAAAAAGAAAACAGATTTAGAGACACAGCTGAGATTTAGAGGTGCTAAGCCACTTGCCCAGCCAAACACAGATGGTAAAGACAGCCTGGATTTAACCTAGTCATTGTGAACTCAAAACAAGTATTTGTAAATCTGTGTAATAATGTTTCTTCTTTTAAACTTGAAAAAAGAAAAGAAAAAGCACTGACTAATGATTTGAGATAAGACTAAGCTTAGGCCAGAGGAGAATGAAAAAATTAAGGGGAAACGAAGTGCAGTGCATAATTGTGATCACAAGTCAAGGAATGATATTGTAAGTAGCTTATAATAGGGAGATAGATACTCAGATCTCCACCATAGGGGTGAAAGGCAGAGGATAGATGCCAGGTTGAGAGATGAGACACTTGGTTTTGTTTTGGGGCCTCTCAAGACATCTGCATGGAGACACACAACAGTCAGTTGAAAGTGTGAGTCTCAGTCTCAGTGACTACAACTGAGTCTTCATTTAACAAGAATTATTGTCCACTCAAGTTGAAATAGTTTGCTAAAAGTTGTAGGGTAGCTAAAAAGAACTGTGTCAGTAGCTGATAATATGAGTCTAATTCTGCAAGAAGTATGAATAGGGGAAATTGTTCAGTGGTTATTATAAATTTTGGAAATAAGCCGGGCGTGGTGGCTCATGCTTGTAATTGCAATACTTGGGAGGCTGAGACAGGAGAATCTGGATTCATGGCCAGCCTCAGCTACTTAGGCCCTCCATAACTTAGTGAGACCCTGTTTCAAAATAAAGAATAAAAATTAGGGCTGGGAATGTAGCTCGGAGGTAGAATGCCATTGGGTTCCATCCCCAGTACCAAATAAAAAAAAAACAAATTGGAAATAATGGACTAAGTAGAGTTTATGTTCTTTTAGGCCTTCTTAGAGCTCATTTATATGTTTTTAATATTTGAGAGGATATACAGTGTCTATATATATTATTTCTTAAACATATTTCATAATATAGCTCTGTGTGTGTGTGTGTGTGTGTGTGTGTGTGTGTGTGTGTGTGTATGGTATTGGGGATTGAACCCAGGGGCATTCTACCTCTAAGTTATACCTCCAGTTCTTTTTATTTTTTTATTTTGAAACTAGGTCTAACTAAGTTGTCCAGATTCTAGCTAACTTGCTGAGGCTCCTCTTGAACCTGCGATCCTTCTGTCTCAGCCTCCCAAGTACTGGGATAAAAGGAGCTCTGGCTCATAATAAAACTCTTTATTCTGATGAAAGTGTGCATAGAGCATTGCATGGGACACACTTTCAGGAGCCTTGAGTGGAACTTATATGAAAGGGATAAAGTTGTAATTGGGAGCTTTTTATAGGGAGTGGGAAAATTGAGTTTTCTCAGAGGGAATGTTTAAATCTGAGATTGAAGGTAAGGAGAGAGTTGAGGTGGAAGATTTAGGAGGAAGTAAGGCTGAGGATGGAGAATTGTTTGTAGGTAAGAAGAGTACATTTAGGGGACAGAGGGAAGGAGAGATGGAAGGAGGGTGAAAAAAGGAGAGAAAGAGAAAGGGAAGAGTAATAGGAGTAATGTCTCAAATGAAACGATGGGGTCAGAAACATTGTGGATTATTCTTAGAAAGGAGTATGGGTGTTGCATTTTTGGTGAGTCTTATGGGATAGAGGAAGAGAGAAAATTTGAGACTAGGGAAATAAAATCCCCCAAATATTTGAACTCTTATAAAAGTTTAAAGGTGGACAATTACTATTGATGTATATTCTGATACAGTCATGAAAATAAAGAACCGATCCTCATGTCAAATGTATTAAGATGAACAATTCATTTTCCAATAACAGTTTGTACAACAGTGTAAAGGGCATAGTTGGGAAGTAAAAACTGACCTAAAGAGGATTTATCTTTTTTTTTTCCTTAGGAAAAAAACTTACTAATGATTGGATTTTATTTAAATGTGTTCATTTTAGTCATCTCTGCTGCTTTTACCCTGGCTTTAAACAATGCCAGGCAGATAGTAGAGGTAGCGAGTATGTTCCATTGAATGATGAATGAATGTTAGACACAGCCACCGCACATCATAGTATCACATATCACAGAGGGGTTTCCCTGAAGGTCTTTCAAATTTGTGTGCATGAATGTAAGATTTAAGCTGTTGAAAGAATTTCATATTAAGCTCTGCAGCTGGAGCCATTTAAGGGACCCTGTAGCCTGAATATATCATAAAAGAAAGAATATAGGCAGTGGAGTGGCTCTCCTGCAAAGGATCCTACTGACCTGTACCAGGACATGGGACCAGTGAGGCAGTAGGGCCATGGTCTGAAGCAGCAGGCCCTGAAAGATGGAGGAAGACCAGCTTCAGAGAGGCATCAGATGATGAGGTACAGTAGCAGATACAGCACTGTAGTTTGGGAGACATCAGACCTCCTTTAGGAATACATAAGGCACTGGAATGCTGGAGCTTCTAAGTATGGGAACTCCTATTTGGATTTCCTGTCAGCATGGTGCCTGGCATCTAGAGGACATAATTTAAACTGGAGAAAGTGGAGGGCTGATACCCTTGCACCGTTGATGTTTGGGGCTAGTTCGTACTTGCTACATAGTAAGGATTTCTAGGAATTAATTAATGGTTAAGCTGGGCTTGGTGGTGCATGCCTTTAACCCCAGCTACTCAAGAGGTTGAGGCAGGAGCATTGAAAGTTTAAGGCCAGCCTTAACTTAGTGAGACCCTGCTCAAAATAAAAAGCAAAGAAATGCTGGGAATGTAGCTCTGTGGTAGAGCACCCCCATACTTTTAATTAATAATAATTAATAATCTTGTCATATCACAGCCATAAGAAAAGTTTAATCAAATCCAACCAAATCCTACTGATTGGGTTAAGTCCAGATTTAGGCCTTGCAATCTGTGTTTAGCTTGGCCAGTGGTCTAGTACCCCCAAATGTTGGTTCTAAACCTGTGTTCTTACCTGAAAATGTGGAATTAAATCATTGTCTCAAAAGGCAGTCATGAGGATAAGATGAAACATATGTCACACTTTTTAACACAGTGCCTAACTTGTAGAAACCATCCAATGAGTGTGCATTATTGTTAGTAATTCACCCAATTTGCATTAGGAAAACAATAATTTCTAGAAGGATTTTGCCAGATGCAGGACTTGAGACTAAAATATTTTTAGCAAGTAGAACAGAAATTCATTTTAAATTTTCCTGATTAGTTGACTTTTTTAATAACCCCAATCTGAGCATAGCAGTAAAACAGAGGCTACATTTAAAACACACTTAACAAAAAATAAATGCTATATCCTTTAAGTGCTACACCTCTAGCCCTTGTTTGTTTTTTATTTTAGAACAGGACCACACTAAATTGCTGAGGATCTCACTAAATTGCTGAGGCTGGCTTTGAATCTATGATTTTTCCTGTTTCAGCCTCCCAAATACTTGGATTCCAGTTGTGTACCACTGAACCCAGCTAATCTTTAATAGATTCATTTAACATATGGAACATTTTCATCTGTTTGATATATAGTTTCTGTAATCTTGTCAAACATTGTAAAACTTTATAAAAACTGGATCTTAGAAGTTTTTATTGTGCTTTTTACTTATAAACCACTCTAAAATAAAAAAGGCAAAGAAGCCCAATCTCAGAGATTTTTT
>PVLC010018970.1:0-31333 GCA_004027655.1 Graphiurus murinus | reverse complement strand
ACAGCCTGAGCTAGGATATCTTGACTTTACAAATTATGATGCTTACCCTCTTAGCTGGCATGGCCACTTTGAAACATGTGTTGTTAGAAAGAATAACATGCATATTGGTAAGACAAGAGTGAGTAGATAAGGATCATTGGTATAATAACATCTTGCATAGGGGGCTTCAAGAAATATTCATAAATGAATGAATGAATGAGAGTCTAATAAATCTTCAGAATCGCCAAGAAAAACATAAATCTGGTTCTCCTTAACTGTGGTGCTAGTACGCTTTGTGGTGTTTTAACCTTTGTAATGTTGGTCATTGGTGTAAAGAATATATGGCAATTCTCCATTAACTAGAATATAAGATTAATCAAAATAAATATACCATTTCTTTTTTTTTTTTGGAATTTCTTTTCTAGTTTACTAATTATCTAAATTCATCCATGGATATATTAAATTAAACTGCGATAGATCACCACACTGAATTAGATAAAGTAGAATAACCAAGGAAATAGAGGTAACACGTAAAGCAGATATGAAATTCTAAGATGAATCTAATTCAGGTATCTAGCAACAGCATATTCCTAGACATTCTATAATCTAAGACAATACATTTTACAAGAACTTAAATTTATCTCTCAATTAATAATACAGTATTCTTTCTTTACATTTTTTTCTACTTCCATTTCTTGATCACACAGAATAACAGATAATTTATAGAATTAGGTGACACTGTTGGTTGGAATCTAGATACTTCATGAGCTAAAGGCAGCATTGCCCTTAGATAAAATTGAGAAGGGGGGAAACTTTGTTCCTCTTTTTAATATTATTAATATTGTTTTATTGTAAAATTAGTATTATATACATTTATGAGATATAATGTGATGTTTTGATATATTATGTAATGCAGAATGATTTAACATATCAGCTCACTCACCTGGCATTTCTTTTTTTTTTAGTGATATTAGAGATTGAACCCAGGAGGTGTTCTACCTGGAAGTCACACCCTCAGCTCTGTTTTATTTTGAAACAGGGTCTTGCTTACTTGCTGAGGCTGGCCTGACATCTGCAATCTTCCTGTTTCAGTCTCCTAAGTACTGGGATTACCGGCAAGCACCACCATGCCTGGCTCTCCTACCATTTTTTTTATGGTGAGACATTTGAAATTTACTCTTTGTTAATTATAAAAACATAATACATTATTGTTGACTATAATCATCCTGCTGTGCAATAAATGTCAAAACCTATTCCTTCAGCCTACCTTAACCTTTGTACCTTTTGATCAACAGCTCCCCATTCCCCCTTCCTCACTCCCTCCAGCCTCTCTCTGGTAACTGTCACTCTCTGTCTACATCTCTCTACATCTGTGAGTCAGACCCCTTGATTCCACATGTAAGTGAGATCCTGCATTTATCTACCTGTGCCTGGCTTATGTCCTCTACATTCATCCATGCTTTTGCAAATGACAGGATTTCCCCATATTTTAGGGCTGAATAGTAGGTCACTGTATACATATACCACATTTTCTTTATCTGATCATCCATTGCTGGTCACTTAGGCTGATTTCATATCTCGGCTATTGTGGTATTACTGCTTTTTATTTTGTATTGAGGAAATTCCATACCATTTTTCCACAATGGGTATACCAATTTACATTCCCATTGACATTATACAAGAGCTCTCTTTTCTTTGCATCCTTGAAAACACCTGTTATTTTTTCATGGATTCCCAAAGTCCTCCATGTGGCCCTTGGAAGGGGTTCTGGAACAATCCAGGGGGGGCATAATAGTCTCAGATGCAACTGGGGGGCATTGAATAAAAATAACAGGGTGGTAGAAGCTTGGGAAATGCTTAGTAATTTTTTTCTGAAAAGGTAGCTGTAAGTCAATAAGTTTGGAAATATACATAGCCATTCTAAGGGGTGTGAGGTGGTGTCACATTGTGGTTTTAATTTGCAGTTCCCTAATGGTTAGTGATGCTGAACATTGTGTGTGTGTGTGTGTGTGTGTGTGTGTGTGTGTGTGTGTGTGTGCATGAATGCATGCTGTTGGCAATTTGTATATTTTCTTTTGAGAAATGTCTTTTCAGGTTTTTTGCCTATTTTAATTGGGTTACTTGCGTTTTTGCTATTGGGTTGTTTGAAGGCCTTATACACTTTGGTTATTAACCCCTAATTGAATGTGTGATTTGCAAAAACTCTCATTCACCTTTTTTTCTCTTTCTTGCAGCTATTTTATATTTTGGTGAGGAGTTTGCTTTTCATAAGCCCTTGGGTGACAGAGACTTATAGCAATCCATCTCTGGCATTTTTCTCTATTCTACTCTTAAATTTCCTTTGTGTAAGATTTATGTACACACACACAAAAAAATGCCCACTGCTGTTTTCAATATAATGAAAAACTGAAATGAAACTAAATATCCAAATTATGAGATGTTCCCAAACTGGATACCAGGCAGCTGTTGTAGATGATAGTTTAAAAACGTATTTAATAACCTGAGAAAATGTTACTATCACCAAACCAAATGAGAAAGTATGATATTGTCTATATGTGGGTACATCAGAGTAGACCTTGGGGTATGAAGAGGAATGACTGGTTGCGCTTACTTTGAACATCCTTGGTTAATAATTTTCTCTATATAGAATTTGTGGAAAATATTGAGGGGTGGTGATTCCAAGCTCACACCTTTTTTTTTTTTCCCACAAACACCTGGAGCATGGTCTTTCTGTGCTGCTGATTAGATGTAGAATACTATTTTTCAAATTAGAGCCAAGGTGGCATTGGTTGACACCCTCCTCTGAAAACTAAAGAGGATTTGTTAGGAGCATGCTTAAATAAAGAACCCTCTTACCTTGGTTTAGAGGTAGGTCAAAAGTATCGATAGATGGGGTCAAGGATCATATTTTTAAAAATTTTTATTCTTATTCATACATTGTAAGCATACATCTTTGTTAGGTACAAATTGATAACAATATATAAGCTCACAATTCTCATTTGACCCCTTCCCCGAATTCCCACCCTGCTCCCTTGCCCTCCCTCCCTCTCAAGTTCAGTTTAGTGAGTAACCTTGATATACATTAGTGTGTCCCCTCCCCCTGCCCAACTCCTTCAGTTAAATCAACTTCTTTGCTTTCAAGGGTCTCTCCTTTTTCATCTGGAGACCCTCCCATACCCTATCTTCTCCCTAGCATCCACATATTAGGGAGTACCTATGCTTCTTTACTCTTTGTGACTGGCTAATCTCACTTAACAACATAATGTTTTCCAGTTCCTTCCATTTCCCTGCAAATAACATGATTTTGTTCTTTTTTTTTTTTGTAGTTATCCATGCAATGTAGCATACATCTTTGTTAAGCACAAGTTGTTAACAACATATTTGCACAATTCCACAATTCTCATTTGTCCCCTTCCCCAGTTCCCACCCCATTCCCTCGCCTTCCCTCCCCTTCAGGTTCAGTTCAGTGAGTGACCTTGATATGATCCTGTAAGTACATCATGTGATTAGGGTGTCCCTCTGCCCCATGTATCTACTGGAATTAATTCAACTTCTTTGCTTATCGAGGAGGATCTCTCCTTTTCCTATGGAGACCCTCCTGTGCCCCATCTTCTCCCGAGATAACTTTGGATTTCTTTTAACTCGGAGGTAAATGATCAGGAAAGAAAATTACAAAATTGTCTAGCAATAACCATGGTTATCTCTTAGGGCCAGAGTGGTGGATTGTTTTGACTATCTTGTTGGTACTTTTGTCTTCTAATTTCTCAGCAATGAGCATGGATTAGTCTTATAATTAGAAAAAAATAATGAAATTTCTAATTTGCTTGTATGTGTGGCCTTTATTGGCCTATATGGCCCAAACTAGGTCATGGTTTCATTAATAGGCAAATTACAGTGACTTTGCCCCTACCTGCCCATGAAGAAAATAAGGCTGCTCAAACTGCTCTCTGGGTATTTGAGTCTCCAGGTGCTTTCTCCTTTTGCACTCTTTCTACTATACTGATCAGGCCACAGTGTAGAGGCAGGCCCTCTTTCATGCTGGGTGACTGGCTTTCCCTGGATGACATGGCTGAGCTTCACAGGGGCTGGTTCAAGGAAAAGAGAGTGCTGCTGCCTCCTCTATCCCCTTTCCTCAGCACGTTCTTGGATCATCCCTCATGTTCTCTAGAAGCACAGCTGAGACCAAGCTGGAAAATTTCATAAGACTTTACTAAAGCCATGGAGCAAGGGAGAGAAGTACATTCTAGATGTTTGCTTATAACTGTGACAGCAGGGCATTGACCTCAAAGCCCACAGCCCCAGGGCTGCCCTCAGAATCCTCTTCCCAAGACTGTACTGGCCCCAGAGGTCTCCCCTGCCCCATGTTCTGGAAGGCTCAGCACTGGTTGGGCTCAGAGTTCACCTCTGTAGGCACCATTAAGAGAACAGTGCTTCCTCCTTCCAGACTAAGGCTTACCTCCTGGGGCCTCATTTCTGGTCTTTAATGGAACCTTTGCAGAACAACTAACAAAGACAGTATCTGATCCCTTGACGAGAAACCCAAACCCCTGCTCTCAAAGGAGTGTAGCTGGATGCTTCCATGCCAGCAGCAAAATGAGTATCAGTTGTCTGAAAATCAGTAGTTCTTGCTGAGGTTTTTACGTCATCAGTTCTCTATATAAGAACTCAATGGTCCAGTCCAGGTTTCTCTTAAGATTTTTCCAGTCAAGTTCTTTTTTCCTTTCTTTTCTTTTCTTCTCCTTCCCTCTCTCCCTCCTTTCCCTCCCTCCCTTCCTTCCTTCCTTCCTTCCTTCCTTCCTTCCTTCCTTCCTTCCTTCCTTCCTTCCATGTCCTACCTCTAAGCTACACCCCATCTATATTTAATTCAATTGAAACAGGATCTTGCTAAGTTACTGTGCACTGGCCTCAGACCTGCGATCCTCCTGTCTCAGCCTCCCAAGTACTGAGATTATAGATGTGTGCCACTGTGCTAGGCTTCCAGTACAGTTCTTTTGGTTAGTTTCTTATCTCGCATGAGGTCAAGGTCAGGCCCCTGTGGCTGGCCTCTCTAACTTGTCTTCTTCACACACACACACACACACACACACACACACACACACACACATCTGTATAAAAACAAGCAGTAGCTTCTCTGTTACTCAGAACAGTAAACATGTTTCCCTGAAAGAAACAAAATTGAAGGATCTAGCTAAACCCTACCTCCTGGGTTTCTTTGGTTTCTGTTACCAAAAAGAACATTTATTTTCTCAGTTGAAAACACCTGTACTCAGTTTACTTCACAGCTTTCTCCAAGGACAACAGTGGGTGGGGACTGCCTTCACATTTGTGTCACTAAAGGGGCCCACTGGAGCAATTATCCCAAATCAAAGGAACAGTCTGCCCCAAAGGTGAATTTAGTTCCCTACTTCTTTTGAGAGAAAATTGCTTTGGTTTTGAACTGGCAGTTTTCCAGTCTCCAAAAATGAAAAGTAAAGGAGTGGGGAGGGGTAGTCTTTTAATTTAATTTGGACACCCTTTTACGAAAAGGGTTATTCATACAGTAAGGTTGACTTCTCATCTGCTTTGTTTCTATGGGCTTACTTTTTGCGGCAACTAAACCAAAAATGAATGATGAGGAAGTCAGCAGTGATTAATAATGGCTGGCTCTCTCTCTCTCTCTCTCTCTCTGTCTCTCTCTCTCTCTCTCTCTCTCTCCCTCTTCCCAGGTATCCTTAGCAACTTGGAAGCCACTTTCACTCTGTTAATCCAGTGGAGTGACTAGCATGGAGCCTCCGGGTCCAGGGTTGGACCAGCACCAGGCTGGACTTCGAGACGCTGAGAGGGAAGTGGAGCAGCGCTGTATGCAGAGGGAGGAGGAGTTGGATAAAAATCGGAGGAGAAAAGACCTGGGATAAGATGTTGTATGTTAGGACGATTCCTTCAAAGATAGAAAAGTTGAGAATAGCTTCAGATGAGTTTTAACTATTATAAAGTTGGTTAACAAGGGAATTTATGATTGGAGGTATGTAGAGGTATAACTAGAAAGAATGAACTTGCGTTGCCCAGGAATGATATCAAGCAAGTAGCAAGGCCCAGCCCAGTGCACACACCTATAATACCAGTACTTTGGGGGCTGAAATGAAGGATAGCAAGTTCAAGGACAGCCTTGGCAACTTAGTGAGACCCTGTTTCAAAATAAAAATGAATAAAAAGGGCTGGAAGTGTAGCTTGGAGGTTGAATGCCCAGGTTTAATCCCCAATATGACGAACGAGGACGAGGAGGAGAAGAAGAAAAAAGAGAGGAAGAGGATGAGGATGAGGATGAGGATGAGGAGGAGGAGGAGACAATCACTAATAAGAAATGTGATTTGGTACCACAAGAGGGTGTGGCCTGTTAGCCACAGTCTTCTTCCTGCCACAGCTAAGCCAGTTTTCTCTGATTTAATACCTATTTCAGGCATACCCCCTAGCCTAATACTCCTCAATCAACATTATCACATTTATTTTTAAAATTATACTGTCTGCCCTAGTCAGGATGGCAACCATATTACATATAGCATGTAATTACATCCCTGCCCTGTCCTTAATGGCTTCCTTATAGATAATGCTACCTCCTGCACCTATCCAAGAGTGATACACTCTTCTAGGGCCAGCTCACACCTTCTTTTTCTGCACAAAGCTGTCTTATCTGAATGTCATACAGCGTGCCTTTTAGCACTTACTTATGCAGGCTAAACTCTACTTCCTTTGCCTGATTATAACCAGTTTAATGTGTACACATAATTTGTTATCTGCAGTTTTGCATTTGTTTCTGTTTTATGTCTTTAGGCATTCCATAAACATTTACTGAATATTGTTTTAGTCCAGACACCGTGCCTGACACTGGCAACAGGAAGAATACCAGTAAGGCATCCTGCCTGAGTTTAAGGAGGTCCCGTGTCAGTAGAGAAAACACATGCATAAACAGAAATCTCTTGTTCAGTATGTGCTTCCAAAGGCATAGAGTGAGTGCTGTAGGAATGCCTAGCTTCAACAGAAAGCACTCACAGGGCCTGGGCGGAACCTTACGGGTCATATTGAAAGTTTCCAGGCAGAGGAGGAAGGATATTCCAGGAAGAGGGAGCAGGATGCGCAGAGATAGAGTCATGAGAGAGCCAAATGCTATTGGTGGGCAGTGAACTGAGCAATGGGCTTACACATATGCTATGTGGATGTGGTTTGGATGGCAGAAGAAAGATTAAAATGGTAGCCCAGGGCCAGCTAGTCAGATCTCTATTTGCTCTCTGGACTGCTGAAATTTATAAGAAAAAACGGGCACACTGGGACTTGCTTTATTTATTTATTTTTGTGGTACTGAGGATTGAACCCAGGGATATTCTGCCTCCCTCCAAGCTCCCCCCCCGCCCGCAGCCTTATTGCTTATCTTTCATTTTAAAACAGGGTCTCAAGTTACTGAAGTCCATGCTAAGTTGCTGAGGCTGGCCTCCTCGAACATATGATGCTCCTGTCTCAGCCTTCCAAGTATTGAGATTACAAGTGTGCACCACCACACTCAGCTAGTCAGACTTATTTGGTGGACAGAGAATTCTGGTACGTATATGGGCAGCAAACTAAATGGCAGCTGTGAGATGAAGAGGAATCTGGATTCTGGAAAACAGAAAAAGATATGATCCTTATGTATACATGATAATAAATTCAGTTAGATTGTGCATGCCAGGAGATATCCAGTAGGTAAATAGAAATAAGGACCTTATCTTAGAAGACGTCTTTGCTTTAGAATGGGCAACTAGGAGCCATGGGCTACTGAAGCCACTGCAGATAAGAGTACTTTAGAAAGAGTCAATAGTCAGAAAGGAGGATGGCTGAAAGAACAGATGCATAATACAGGAAAGTGAGGGATAACTGAGAACAAGCTCTCTGACTGGGCAGAGGACTTGGAACCCAGTAACTGGGTAAAAGGAGTCCTCCCTATTGACATACACCATATATGGGGAAGGGTGCCACTCAATGACCTAGAGTATTAAGCCAAAGCCATTTGAGGGCAGGGACTATTTCTGTTCTTATAGTCTTATCATGTATTGCTCATAGAACATTGTCTGATACATAATAGGTCCATAATAAATATCTGTTAATTTATAATAGTTCATATATTTGAGTTTAGAACTCACCTGTTTTTCTTATGCTTTGTTCCCTCTCAGAATGAATGCTGACTCAGTTTTTTCTATAATGTTTATTTCAATAAACATTTATTGTTAAATAGTTTCATGCTGTGAATTTTTTTGGTTTCTACATTTGCTACTTAAAATATTCAACGAGGGGCAGCATTAGCATCACATGAGAGCTGGTTAGAAGTGTGGAATGTAAGCCCCATCCCAGACCAAAAAGTTGGAATCTGCATCCTAACAGGACTCCTAAAGAATTTGGGTGCTCATGACAGTTTGAGAAGCACAGAACTACAGAAGCCTTTTGAAGTCCTATCCTGTTCAGATCTCTGCATGTGCATATTCTCTACTTCTTCCTTAGAAGCTCACTAAGCCTCCCAGGCGGGCATGGTAGCACATGCCTGTAATCCCAGTATTTGGGAGGCAGAGACAGGAAGACAGCAGGATTGGGGGCAGCCTCATCAACTTAGCAAGACCCTCAACAACTTAGTGAAACCTTGTTTCAAAATAAAAAATTAAAAAGGGCTAGGGGCATACTCAGAGGTAAAATGCCTTTGGGTTCAATCTCTAGTATCAATAATAATAATAATAATAATAATAATAATAATGATACAAAACAAAATAATCTCACTGCTTTCTATAAGATTATTTGCTACGAACTGTTGTCCTTTGATGAAGTTTGATATATTAACTTTTGCCAAATAGGAGGTGAGGATATACTCACTATAGAAGATTATTTATGTCAATATGACAATGAAAAGATTTATAGTATGTTCATCTTGGCCTGAGGATGTAGCTCAGTGGTAGAGCAGTTACCTGGTATATGTACCTGGTTCGATTCCCATCACTGCAAAACAAAGCAGAAACACATAATATATTCATCTTATAATCACAGAAAGAAAATCAACACTGATATTATTAAAAAACTATGTTGCCTAGGATCCCAAGGGTTTGTGTTTGACATAACTTAGAAATTCTCCATCGTGTGTCTAGTTGTTACCTAGGAAAACAGCTTCATTGCTGCTTTCTCTCACACTGACATATAATTTGCAAAATCGCCAGTTCTACCTTTATGATGTGAAGAATATATCAAAAGCAAGAGAGAGGGGGAATCTTCTCCTGGAGAGGCAGAATTTCAAATAGAAGAGGAAGCAAAAATATCAGAAGGGACAAACATAGGGATGCATGTATCTTCCGTTCCCATTGCTTTTACACAAGAGCATTTGGCTCAGTTTCCAGTGGGCACTATGACTGCCAGGTTTTTGCCTGTTCGATTGACTTTTATTGCTTTGCTTCAAGCTTTTAAAATATTTGCAGTCCAGGAAGAGGTTGTGTAAGTCTGGGGACTGACAGATGAGTGTAAAGATCTTTGGACAATAGTTTGTTAGAAATGATAGATCAAGTATTTCTTCTGGGACTTCGATTTATGTTATCACTATGTGAACAATAACTGCTAGGCTTACTTATAAAAAGGGGGAGAAAATTGTCTTTTGTCAGAATTGCATATGTTTCTAGAGTCTACTGGAAACCCAGTAGTAGATGTATCTTGATAATGTCCTACATGGCTGGCTTTTCTACTATATTGGTATCATTCATTTTGAACAAAGAAGCTGAATTTTCTCTTATTGGATTAAAATTTGTCTTGAAAAATAAAAGCAAATTATGCTGAACACGGAATTTCAAACCTGAGTGAAAAACATCTGAACACTGGGTGTTCATCTTTCTAACAAGCTTAGCAGATGGATGGGAAATGATGTTTGCTGTTTATTTCCTCAACATATCAATATGTGAGGATGTGGTGCAAAATATGGTTTTCCTGCAAATGAGCAAAACCATGCCAGAGGAGTACAAGCAATGTGTCTGTACTCTAAAAGAACTTTAGAAATTGGAGGGCCACTAAAACTTCAAATCTGCCCAATGCTTTTTGCTCCTCAAAATCTTAGAAGGGTTGTGATCAGGGTTGAAAAGATGTGATTGTTTCTGCTACTCATCTAACCATTTCAAGAGCACTTAAAGAGTCCTTTCAGGCAAGAAATACAAGGACAACTGAAAAGCTATCTGCATTCATGGCCTTTGAATTAAAAGAAAGAAAGAAAGAAAGAAACTAAATCTAAGCCACCATAAGAGATGCTGCGTGTCATGTGATTTTTTTTTCTAGACTTTCAGCCTGTATGTTCGTGACCAATGACCTTTCTTTGTCAATCAGTTAAGAATTAGACCACAGTCATAGTAGTTTAATGTCATTTGGTGTTATTTGAGAATAGCTATGGAATTAGTCATAGGAGCAATGTAATGACTTTTGTGGGACTTCTCACCACTGATCAAAAAAACTATAAGGCAGGGAGAAATGGCTAATCAGCATGTGAAATCCTGACAATTGTCTTCTTTTTTAAGACAAGTAAAACTTTCTTGGCGTGTGTGTGTGTGTGTGTGTGTGTGTGTGTGTGTGTGTGTGATTAAATTCTTGATGCTAATCCCAAATCTTCGTTCTTACCTCATTAATTATTATTTTTTCAGTGATTCTTGTCCTTACGGTATTGATCATGGGTTGCCTATATTTCTTGGAAAATAATAAAAAATCCCCTAGGCCAAATGAAAGTTATCTTACTGTTCCAAGTAGAATAAAGAAGTGGCTCAGATGTTGAAAGATTCATGTTTCTATAGGTCAAGGCTAGACATTTATAGTCCTAATCTTTCTACTAGTGACCTATAAAATTTTAAACCATGCCTGGGGGTGAAAAAAACAGATGCCCTCGATGCTCATTGTACAGCACATTCTTGGTCATACATTTCCATCATCTTAGTGCCTCTGGGATGGAAGTGGGGATAGTCCAAGTCACTTACACTGAGAGAAATGTTTTTATCTCAGCTCCTGAGTTGAGAGTGACACCTTTAAACTGAGAAGTGGCAAGTGTGAAACTTTGCCCCAAGAACTAGAGTTGGGCTTCCTTTGATTAGCTGGGAAGCCTGACCTTGCATCTAAAAGAAGGCCCAATGAAAACTCGCTTTTCTAAACTGTACATAGAATATTTAATTACTCAGAGTTCATAGGATCACATTATGCTATTGGAGTGGATGAGGCAGAGAGGCATCTTGGCTTTGCAAGGGTTTAAATATCTCCAAGAAAACTTGTTTTGTGGCTTCTACTCTTCACACTGTTGAACTGTACTATGTAAAAATACTAATATTTATAAAGAAATCTTCAGGCTGAATGTGAGGCTGTGTGCCAGCATGGGTAGAAGACTGCATTGTTTGTTAGTAAATCTGGGTTCAGGGCCCAAATCCTTCTTGATATTTCTTGTACAGTTTGGATAGGTATTTGATTTTACTGACCTTCATTTTTGACATTTGTATAATTAAGGTTCAATTTGTTGCACTCTTTATATCCTTGTCCTTTGTTGTTTAAATAATGTGGCTTCTCCAACTCTCTTCTCAGTAGGAAGTACACAAGCTGGAAGTACAGAGACCAATACCTATTTTGGACAAAGCAGTAAGGAGGGAAATTTTAATGAATCCTAAAATGTTTGGTATAGAAAATTATGAAATAAAACCCATAGTGGGGAGAAGGTGACTGTGCCTTAGGTATGATAGGACCAAGAAATTGGGTCACTGATATGGGAGAAATGGGATTTCTCATGTAGATGAGACAAGTGGTCTTTGGAACAAAATGCATCCACATGCTGGCAAGATCTAGTATTAGATGGCTTAGAAAGAAAACCAGTCATAACTAACATGAAGCCACCATGTTTTTTCTTGGGTTTTGCTCAACTCTACTTCTGGTAGAACCAGTTTTTAATGAAGCCAGGAGAATGGAGATGAAAGTCAAATATGTGAAACTGTGTAATTTATAAGATGAAAAAACGAACCAGGAATACCGAATATGTACAGCTATCTAAGCTGGAGAAAGAGCAAAGCCAGTCAATGTTATGGAATTTCCTCTTTCCAGAGGGTAGAAGAGGAACATCTCGGAGGGCAGACATGAGGAGGTAAGAGCTTTTACAAAAGTTTTGTCCAAGAACTTCTACCTCTATCTTCCCATATGCGTCTTATCTGGAAGCCCATAGGTTTCCGATGTGTCGCTTTCAGTGCTGACAACATTTTGAAGTGTTAAGTGCAAATTCTATAATAAGGTCATATGATAACAGCTTAAAGTGGCCAGGAGTGCCACACTATTTCATTCATGACCTTAAAAAATGATTGTACTCTCTGTTTAAACACATTAACAAGAAATTAAGGTATCAAAGACCCTTACCTTATCACTGATCTTCAGAGAAAGCTATATAATGCTTTGACATTTATTTTTCTGCTTCTGGCCCAGAACCACATCCAGGCAAAACAATCTTAGCTTCAACATCATGCACTTAAAAAGGAAACTAGTAAGGAAGAGGCTTGGGGTCAAGCTAGAGAAGTGAGTATTGGGAATGGGGTGAAGGATCTATTTACTTGTATTCCTTTTACTTTGCCTTTTAAGTATTCTTTTGGTCATCAAAAATCTATATAATTGCTGACCAGAGGTCATGCCTACTTTAAGGTGTTAATCATTATTTACTTTTTCTAAAGCAGAATACTTAACCAAGCATCCAATCACAAATATGTCTTTCAAAAAGTTAATTCAAGCTGAGTGTGGTCAGTAACTTGATGAGCTCCTGTTTCAAAGTAAAAAAATAAAATAGGGCTGGGAGTGTAGCTCAGAGGAAGAATACCCCTGAATTCAATTCCCAGTAACACACATACACACACACACACACAATTAATTCATTGTACTAAAATTATTACTGTATTTGTAATATGAAAGATATTAAAATGATTTCCCAATCTTTATTACTAGACTTATAGAGTTTTTGGAATGTGTAGGATGGTGGTTTTAGTATCTATCATCTCTCTCTTTCTCCATATGTGTACATATGTTTGTATACACATATATGTGTGTGTTTATATAATGCAGAGTTATTTACTAAAGAAATAATAGTTAAACCTTCATATAAATAGTATCCTCAGTCCTTTAATATGTATGTAACAGGAATAGTAGTAAATAGTTGAAAGATAGTTTTTTCGTACTTATTCACCTGTAAACCATTCATATGTTACTCATGAACCAAAGAGAGTTTGACTCCTTCTTCCCCACTCTAGTGTATGATCATACTTGACTTATCTGTGATAGATCACTGTATGGAGAAAACCGGAATACATTGGTTCAGAGTTCTGTGTCTCATGGGCCTGTGGAATTAAAAAACAAATGGGAGACAAATATAGGTTTCACAATGTTTTGTCTTGCCAAATGTATAATTTGAAAAGCAAACACTAAAGGGTACTTCAAAAAGTTTTGATATTTTAGTAAAACAAATATAACGTAAAATGTGGGAGACCATGATCTCAATATTGTAAACTACTTAGATAGAAGGCTACCTGTCTTTTTGGAAAAAAACAAAACAACAACAACAACAACAAACCCTGAGGGCTCAATCCTAGATATTATTTCCTATATGACACTGGTCAAGATAATTAATCTTTCTGAGCCTTATCTGTAACTGTAGCTGCAAACATGCACCCCATGCTGTTGTCAGCAGGCAATTAATGAATAGATGCTATATATGGTGCATTGTAGGTGCTCGATAAACACCCATTATCTCCCTTCAGCACACTTTTTTTCCTTTATTCTTTTACTTATCTCAGAGGATTGTTTTAATAGTCAAGTAAAAAAATAGTAAGAAATTTCTGTGAAGCAGAGAAATCACTACTGGAACTAGAAGTTCATGAGATATAAGGTGCTTTGCTTTAAGCACACACACTTTCCTTTTTATAAGACATGTGGATAACTGGTGCAATAACACTCAGGAAGCAAACTTAGCACCTTTGTCTTATTCCTTGAGATCTTGCATGGCCATTTGGATGAAACTATATAAAATGTAGGTATTGTTTTAATAACTTCTCTCTATAGTGTATATAGTGTTTCTTTTGCATGTCTTAAAAACAGAGAACATTAACTAGTCAACTCACAGATTTTCTTGCATGTTCAACTCCGTAAGATGCAGTTATAAAGTCCACTGGAGTTGTAAAGTGTTTGGAATTATATTGCAGTAAGTGCTATTGCATTCAATCTCACTGAGCTGTTAAGGTGTTTTATAATGGGATGTAAATATTTATGACCTGTTTGAGACTAACCAAAGAAAAGTGCTTTTCATTATTTTACTTCATATCCTATTAGCCAGATATATCTTTTAGTGTTTTAGCTCTTTCATGGCTTGAGAAAGCGATGCCGATTTAGGGACAATGTGTGGTTGGGAAGGAATTTGGCTACTTTTGTTATTGTGTCAAATTGCCCAGGAGCTGCTTGGCCTGGTGGGTTACCTGTATCCTGTTGGTACCACACAGTCTTAACAATTCTTCTATAGGTGCATCATGAATAATAATTATCCACAGCTAACAGAATACTCTTTCTGCAGGGAAAACTGGGAGTATCATGTTCTAAAACAGTTTGGTTTCTCTCGTGTATATTTTTCAGTTAAAGAAAAATATTTCTACTTTTAATTCTTTTCCCATAAAGAATATTTGAAACGCAATTGTATGTTCTTTTACGAAAAAAAAAATTATCTCTTTAGGGATCCATCTTGGTTCTGAAGTTTTTGTATATACATATACACACATATATGTTTATATCCTAATATGTGTGTATATATAATATATATTTCTAAACTATTGTAATAATTGAAGGTAGCTCACTTAACTGAGTTTAAGACATTGCTTATCACTAAAGGGATAAAGTAAGCCTGAAAGATATTTTTTATTAAAGAAAAAGAAAAGTGAATGCTATTTTCATGATCACATACTATACTTGAAAACAACTAGTCACAAAAAATAGAAAAGGTTAGATACTCAAAAATAACCACTTTGTTCTCAAATCTGTTGCTATAGTTTTTGTCAGATAAGTTTAAATCTTGGTAATTGGTTTATGCCAAAGGACAGAGGACAGCTATTTCAAAGCTCTCCTGTTCACAGGCTATTAAATTGCCAGAAATAACAATCAAACAAAGTGACACATAATTTAGAAAGAATGCAATGCATGCTTTTAATCAGAATAACAACAACGATGACAACAACAACCCTAACAAGTATGGAAATGCTGATGTGGTGTTGAATCCAGCAGTGGACACACAAAAAAACAACTGCTTGACAAAGACAGCTGTGAGTGACCTATGTACCCCTCACATTTCCCCCACCTCATAAAAAAGATATTTTTATTGGAAATATGGTTTTATTGGAAGTATGCTAAATCACTGATTTCGTGCAAGACCGTGACGGCTCTGTAATAAATATCAAATTGGTCCATTGTAGATCTGTAAAAGGAATCTTTCAGCTATGAGGACTTGAGAGCAACTGTGAAGCTGTCTTTATTCATATCCTTTGAAATATAAGGCGGTGATCTTAGACCACCAAGAACTTTAAGGCATGCCAACTGATGTTTATAACAACTTAGCCTTCCTGTTCTTCACATCTAATTTTATTAAATGTCTGTCAAGGAGTATATTTGACTTTGATGTTTCCCAACAGGAATTCATTGTCTTTAACTTTTATTCTATGTTTTAATAGGCAGGTAGTGAAAAGAATTATTTGCATTTTGAATTTATACCTCAGGCAATCTCTACAAGAAAAGAGGTCTGAAGTTATTATTGGGGTGGGATTTCCCTTCTTAATAAAAAATTCTATCAGAAAAGGCACACATAGCATAAAATGATTATTTTGACTGACAAATTAAAACGTTTATTATTATTCCTAACAGGGAATCTACTTAAAATGGACCTCATCTCAATTTAAAGTAGTTAAAAACTTAAAAGAAAAAACAGACTTTAGATTTTAGAGACTATGTGAAGAAATCACTTCATTTGCAACCCTGCCTTCAAGACCTGGCAAACCCCAAAGAAAATTTTAAGAGAAATTAAAATATAGTAAGCTAATTAAAAACAGATAACACTATAATTTGCTTGAGAAATAGCAAACTACAGAAGTTAGATCAATAAAGTTCCCTTACAAAAATTTATTATTTTTAATTTGCTGTCAACACAATTTTTAGAGTTAAATTACTTAACTTGAACTCAACTCATGAGTTCAATAAAAATAGGATGAATTAAGTACATTTGTTGTTTTTTCAAATGATAAATCAAACTCTGAAATTAGGTTAGTCTCTTCTACCAATTTGGAAAAAGGCCAGTTTCATTATGTGAGTTCTCACACTCTCATTAGATACATTTAGTGCATAGATTTGGGGCGATGTCTAGTCCGAGTAGAACAGGATTTTCTGAACAAAAAATCTCAATGAGCAATTTTCATAGCTACTTCTCTTTCCTATCACACCACTTTATAAACCATTTTCTATCTCTGAAATGCTCTCACTTTGGGCCACTCTATAATGCAATCATTTTATTTTCTATTCATGTTTTCTTAACAGCTATAATAAGGTATACTTTACATACTATAAAATTCACCAGCACAATTCAATAATTTTTACTAAATTCACAGAGTTGTACAACCATCACCACAATACAATTTAAAAATGTATGAATGCTTTCATTGTGGTAATGTTTTTGTTTTTAGTATGTTTATTATCTGATTGTCAATGAGATAAGAAGGGTTTCCATGACTGAATAAGAGAAGAGAGGAAAGGATCTTATAAGTACCAGGGTTGGGATTCTTTTGTTCATTCGTTTACTCACTTATTTATTTATTTACCAATTATTGGGCCAGATATGGGACTAAATGCTTGTAATATGAATATTTTTCAGACATAATCTGGTGGGTGGACAAACAATTTAGCCATATTGCTACCAAAAATGGAAAAGTGCTTTGATATGGGCAAGCATAGTGCCTGATGGGAAGGCATAGAAGAAGTCTGCTTCAAACAGGAAGTCAGGGAGGGCGTCCTGGAGGAAGAACATTTTTAAGGATAAGTAGATAATAGCCAGGCAAAGAAGAGCAACAGCACTTGAGTGTGAATGCTCTCACTTCTGCCACTCCGTGCCTGTCTCTATGAGATTTGACTTGCAGCATTCGGCAGGCACAGACAGCCTAGCATCCAAGCCAAGGGAAGGGTGAGGAGAGACAGAGTCTCCTGTGAGACTGGAAGAGAAAGCAGGGCCCTGTCGAGGCCCACAGTCAGTCTGTGCGCAGGCAAGAAAATTCAGATTACATGTTAGATTTCCCTGGTTTGAAGGACTTGACAACATCATAGATTATAAGATTTCACTTCCTTCAAATTCATTGGATAAAATGGATATTACTGGGTTTGTATATGAACAGATATACATAATTATCTATTAATCTTTCATGTTTCAAAGTCCCTGATGAGAGAGAGAGAGAAAGAGAGAGAGAGAGAGTTGAAATTATTTGCTGATATTTGATAGGGAGAGAATCTCTGGCAGTCATTTTCAATTTCAGCATGTAAGTTGACTCTGGTCATTATTCATTATTCCAGGGTTCACTCCTAAAGTCAAGGGTTTGAGGAGGCTGAGGGAGGGGTCTGGATGGACTCAATGGCTCCTGTTAGCCTTGCTTAGTGGAGGGCTAAATATTCTTTAAGTATTGACACTACAGATCTAATATCTGCTTAGACACCTTATGTGCTCCTCTATCTCTCCCAGCCAAGAAGCCAAAAGAGAAATGCCCAGCATGTATGGTTTCAGCTGGCTGTGGATAATTAGGATGTCTGCTTCGTGCTCTGACCTCCTGGGAGGAAAGCAGGCTGGATCCATTGGTACGGATTGTTCTGCTGGTGTAACATGATGGTCAATTACGGCCCATCCTGTTAAGCAGACTGTTGTCCCAAGGTAATTGAAACACAACTAGAGTCTCTGACTAGACCATCCTCTGTGAGAAATGTGAATGCCATCCTAACCAGGGGAAACTCTTTAATCAGAAAATATATTTTGCCCGTGAAGTTGGCTATCTTCTGGTCAAATAAAATGAATATTTCCCAGTAAGATCTAAGGATGGTTTTCAGGAGAATTTTTATTGGGAGAGAGCAAATTCTAAAAGTGCCTGGTCCTTTTCATTACTGGAATCTGCATACCAGGAAATCCTGCAGATGAAGGTGGAAAGGCCAATCCCTCTTATCTAGTCTGACACTAATAGAGCTGTTAACAAGGTTCAACTGGAACAACAATGGGTAAGAAGAGAAGAGCTGGATTCCTTAGATCAGTCCTATTAAATTAGACAGATGTCAAGTTTAATCAATCTGGTGACCTAAAGGACTTTGGCAAAGGTCCCTTTTTATTTCTTAATGCTATTTTCATATGTTGCGTCACTCTGTTTTACATAGATGTTCTTATCCTACAGAGATCTTATGCAATCAGGGCAGTTTTTGTGTATCTGTTAGTTTTATCTGTACCTTATAATAGATTAAAAAATTCCTAGTGCATTAATTTATTTACTTTTCTTGTGTGTGTGTGTGTGTGTGTGTGTGTGTGTGTGTGTGTGATGTGTGGTACTGGGGATTAAACTCAAGATTATTCTACCTCTAAGCTACAACCCCAACTCTATTTTATTTTGAAACAGGGTCTCCCTAGGTTGCTGATAGTCTTGCTACGTTGCTGAGGCTTGTCTTGAACTTGTGATACTCCTGTCTCAGCCTCCCAAGTACTGACTGGACTTATAGGCATGTTCCACCATGCCCAGCCAATTTATTTAAATTCAAGAATGAACGTATACACAAGGTTTGAAAAAAAGTGCCCATAACACTTTGTATTTAAGATATCTAAGTACGATTGGACTGTATTTGCTTATTTATTTATGGTTTGAAGAAAGTGACTTAATGCATGCATGTAATAATAGGCAGGCGGTTTGCCTAACTTTTGTTAGTGAACTTGGATGTATCTTTCAACTATCCTCTAAAGGACTCATTGACAGCTTCCTCTCTCTAGTTGTTTCTTGCTCTACTGGCTGATACCTGGAAATCTAGGAATTTGCTTCTTTGACTTGAGACTTTCCAGTTCAAGTGATAACAACCTCAAGAAAAGTTGCACATGAACACTTGGATATTTAATGTGTTCTTTTCTTTCAGTAGATTCTTTGGGTAGAGGGAAGAGCATGTGGATAACGGGCATTAGCAAGGGTTGAGATGGTGAGATAGAATTGCTGGAAAGAGTCAGCAGGGGGAGGGGACCCCGGAGGCTTTGAAAACTGACTTCAACATCCTGCCTGGATTTTGAGCAGATTTTTGGCGTCATTAATTCTATCAGTGAATGTTTATTAAAAATCTACTCTATACTCAGCAGTGTGTTCAGAATTACCTTCCATTTTCCTTTTGGTTGGACTCTGCAGGCTGTTGAATTCAAGGGCTAGGAATAATTTACAGAAAGGACCCTGTCTTTACCCCCTCGAATCGGGCCATATTGAGGTGGGCTTCTATTCTGTCTCTTTAGAAATGAGAAGACAAGCTCTCTCTAGTCACTTCTAGGTAAAACTAACATTTTTTTAATGCACTGAAATCTATACTCAAACTGAAACTGTACAAATACAGATTCCACCTCAGATCCTGGGGTCCCAGGGACACCGGACTTTGGGCAGGATGCTGAGCTTCAGGATCTTCATACAAACCTTCCTAGCAGGTGGTAGTGAGGATTACATAAGGCCAAAATGTACTTAACATACCTGGAATGCATTTAAAGTGCCTTAAAATATATTTAAAGGCAGAGTTCCTGAGGCAAATGAAGATGTCCCCAATTAGTGATGGATATTGTTGTTGTTTTTGGTACAGGGGCTTGAGTGCAGGGGCATTCTACTGCTGAGTAACACCCACAGCCCTTTTTATTTTTTATTTTGAAACAGGGTCTCACTAAGATACCAAATCTGTCCTTGAGTCTGTGATCCTCCTGACTCAGCCTCCCAAGTACTGGGATTACAGGTGTGTTTCACCAGGCCTGGCTCCATATTATTGTTGCCTACTTTGGTAGGAGGAGAAATAGATGAGAGAGAACCCAGAGGAAGTAAAAACCTGGTCTAGCCAAAAGGCAAAGATGTGCTAGGCAAGGGAAAAAGGGAAAAGCTGTGGGAAAGGGAGTTATGTTATTAAAAAAAAAAAAAAGAATTACTTATTGTACCAACAATATCACAGCAACAAAAATCAAAGCAAAACAAAACTTACCCCATTCAATTGTTATCTCTCATTCTGTTGGTCCTTTAAAATTTGTTGTTCATGCTCTTATCTCCTGCTTGTATACATGCACATATAATGACACAATCATAACACAAATATGATTTTGCATTGTCTGCTTTTATCTTTGTAATTAAATTACTCATTTATCTGATATTGTACACAAAGTGGTTTCTAGATCTTTTTGCTATCATGAATCCTGTAGCAATTGAGTACTTGTGTTTGTAGTTTGGCTCATTTTTCAAGCTGATCCTTAGGAGAAGTTTCTAGGATAGGAATACCTGGTCAAAGGATGTGAACATTTTACATCTTTAAAGATGTTGCCAAGCCGGGTGTGATGCACACCTGTAATCTCAGTACTTGAGAGGCTAAGATAGGAGGTTCGCAGGTTTGAAGCCAGGCTCAGCAACTTAGTGAGGCCCTCTGCAACTTAGTGAGGCTCTGTTTAAAAAATTAAAAAATAAAATAGGGCTGGAGGTATAGCTCAGAGGTAGAACACCTCTGGGTTCAACCTGCAGTACAACAAAAGGAAAAAAAAAGATGTTGCCAAATGGCTTTCCGAAGGAGTTGTAGTTTGTATTTCCGTGAGTCATGAATGGACAGATGTGTGGTCCTCCTGACAACGTGAGGTATTATCATTATTTTTCATTTGTTCTGTGTAATAGATGAAAGGTGTCTTTTAATCTGCACTTCTCTTTTAATCCACATTTCTTAGATATCTAGTAAGGTTGAATATTTCTTCCTGTTTGTTTCCTAAATGTATTCCCCTCCAATATAAAATTATTTGTTTTGCCTTCCTCATGTTGGTCAGAGTACCAGAGGGGTAAAGAAGGGAAACCACCACACTCAGACTCTGCTCTTGGCACTTTAAAAGCACCATCTTGTGTGCTCTGCACAGAATCTCATGCAGGATCCTATTCCTACCTGCATTCTGTACATGTGAATACTGAGTCTTGCAGAAATTAAATTTCATACTCAAAGTCAAATTGCTGATAAGTGGCAGTAGCTAGGCATTTTTTTCTTATCATTTTATATGAGTTTTTAAGTAATATAAATATTAACTCTTTGGGGAAAATATTTTCAGCAAATATGGATGACAATCTGTTGTTTTCTTTTTTCTGAAATTATGCTATTTTTTGCTGTGCAGAAGCCTAAAATTTTTCCATAAAATGATGGATCTGAGAGATACTGGGGCGGTAGATTGGGCTCAGCTTCTGCTTTATTTTGGTACCAAGATTGGTTCGGGGAGGATCAGAAGAAGCCAAGAGACAGAGCAGTGTGTGGATTGTTTGCTGATGATTCTTTCTTGGAAACATATCACAGCCTCTTCCATGACTTCACATGAGATGGAAGGGCAGCGTGAACCCATTAGAAGCTGTCTGCGGGTGAGCTCTGGTCCTGAGCTGCTTGCTGGGTGGCCTCCAAATGGTTGCTGTGTGGTCACCATGTAAATGCTTATCTACTCCTGCCCAAAACATAAAGAGACCCATGACAGGCCACAGATGAGACTGTGGGACCACTGAGGGTACATGGCTACTCTGCAGTCAGGACTGGGTCATTAGCTGTGGAGGTTAGTATTATTTCTATTGAGAATCTCACTGCAATGGGTGGAAATACTAAGAGATTGTGGCTATGTTGTTAGGAGCACCAGTTGGAAGTTTTTCAGTGTCGGCCTAGAAATGGAGTTTGGATTAGAGCAGGGATAGCAGTGCCAAGGTTGTGTTTGGAACAGAGAAACTTCAGAGGTCTCCTCCTGTGGCAGAGGGCTTTATGTACCACGGCCATTTGGAAGATCCCAGCCCATCACCCAATCTGGTTTGCCTCATCATGCAGCTGACTCCAACTCAGCCCTCGGGGGTCATGAGGACACCCCCAGGCCTGGCCTGGCGGGTGGGAAGATTCAACCAACTCCCTGTCTAGGAGGCCAAATTCAGAAAGTAATTAGGACAAGCCTTTCCAGGCAGGGAAAAGTGAACTCTGAAAAGTCAGGTCTGTGCCCAGGATTGCCTGGGCCGCTAGATTCTGCCCAGCTTAGCTTTGCAGACACTTACAAAGTCTGAAGGAGCACTTTGGGCTTTTGCCCTCATCACAACACAAGATAATTGCTCATGTCCAATGAAAAACGATTGCTGTTTCTTTATCTTACCTTGAGAGAGGGAAGGTTGTTTTCTGATCTGGGGCAGGACAGAATTCCTAGTGTCAGATACTCCCTTTCTCAGGTACCTCAAAGACCAGGGGCTTTTGAATCAATGGCATCTGAGGACAAATACATTTTAGAAACATTCTTCTCTCTTGGGTTCCTTTACCTGACATAACAAATTGCCCTGCTGGGCTCTGATCAGAGAAAGTCACAAGACACAGGAACCTCATGTAAAAGTTGGAAGAAGTCTATGGGTGGATGGTTGATGACATCTTGTAGAAAAAAAAAAATAGGTTGAAAACTTGAGCTTGTATAAAATTAAATAAATAGGAAGTTGAACTGGCTGGAGAAAATTCAGGAGGAATGACTAGGATACTCAGATATCTGGCATAGCTCATGAGATGAGCAATCTGTGAATCCTTGTGGCTAATTGGTGGGTGGCTGGTGGTTGTGACAGTCTCTGGGCTCCCTGAAGGGATTAGAGGCAACCCCAACAACTGTTTAATCATGTACCAATTATAACTTTGTCTTTGAGTTCTGCCTCACAAAATGAACAGTCTCCAACCTTTGTCCATAATATGTAGTCATTATTTCATTTAGCTAAGTGTTTTTTCAACCGCTTCTCTCTTTTTTTCCATATACATGTCAAAGTTGGGGTTTTCTCTTTGAGATTTTTAGCTTCAATGCAATATAAGCCTCATATGCTTCAGATATTTTATGTTGTGCCCTCTCAGGTGACTTGCACTCAGGGGCTTTCCAACTACATTTGAAGATGTTGATGGAGACCACTGACCAGCTGTCCCACTACCAAAAGCCAGCACTCTCCATCCGTTGGGTGGCAAACATCTCAAGGCCTGCATGTCACACCATAGGCTGATTGTAACCTTGGGGCTTGTTAATCCCAAATACTGTCTGTTGCAAACTCCTCTCCTATTACTTAGATGTCTCTTTCATCTTCTGACTTCCTGCTTCCTGCATTCCTGTTATTTATAGTATCCCAGGAACAAACCACTCCCAAATTTCTCGAGAGGATTTACAGTTGCTACTTGCAATTCCTCACCCAGCTCACGCCTCTGTCCCTTGCAGCCTGTGTTCTGCTACGACCCACCTGCTCTTCTCCTGGAGGTGAACAGTGACATCTTTGCTCAGTCCAAAAGCCTGTTTCTCAGTCCTTGGTATTTTGAATAGATGCCCAGTGCTCCCCTTTCACCTGACTGTTGCTTCTGGGACAGTCCATTTTCTTTCCTTCCTTCTCTAACTGTTCCTTCTTGGCTCTCTTTCTTCTCATGCCACCAAAATATGAGTGATCCCAAAGTGCTTGCTTCTTTCTGCACATAGTCTCTTGGTCACCTGAAACAGAAGGGCGGTCTTTGGACAATGACCACATCTCTACCTCCAGCCTCAGTTCCCTCAACCTTCAGACTCACATGCTCAATCTTTTGCTAGCTCTTCACCTGCATGATTGGCCTGACACTTTGGACTCCACAAGCTGTCCCAGAACTCACCTTTACCCTGACTAAACTAGCCCTGCATCTGCTTCCAGATAATCCAGAGGGGACTTCCCCTGTGGCCAGGCAAGTCCTGTTTAGGCACAGGTTCTTCAACTCATTTTTATTCTCATCGTTATCAACATATTTCACATCTCTTTTCTTCTTGCCTTTTTGCAACATCCTTCTTATCAGAGTTTTTATCTTTTATTTTCCACCTTGACATACTCAAGACACACAGCACACTGTAATGGTGGCTTGTGAAGGCAATGATTCTTAATTCCATTGTTGAATGGGATGTGGGGGGCATTCCTTAGTAAGAGCCATAGCAAAACCTTTTTTCCCCTGCCTCTACTATCTTGAATAATATTCTTCTAAAGATTTTGTGGTCACTTTTTATTCTTCCTATAACCTTTTCACAGCTTAATTTTCTTGATTCTCAATAAAGATTAACATACAATTCTTTTCCTGCTTTAAAACTTTAATGGTTCTCTATTACCTACTAAAAATTCCAAACTTCTCAACCTTGCATCCTTGTTGACCCATATCATGATGATCTCTTGATCTTCTATGCCTACCCTATATTGCAGTTAAACTAAGAGATTTCTCTGAAATCCTTCAGGTAAAGCCTTCAGGCTATTTTGCCTCTGTTTGGAATACATGACCTCTTTGTTTGGAATGCTTGTTCCCTTTACTTCCACTGGTGAAATTCTACCTCATCCAGTATCATTTCCACCAAAATCAGTTTCTTGCTTCTGGGATCTGAAGCACCCGTCTCTTGTGAACTCTGTGGGACATTTCTTACATCTCTTTTTCAGCACTTGTCTTATACTTATTTGTGGAGACATCTTTTTTCCCATAGAAGTGTGTCAATTTCTGGAGAGCAGACACCCATTCCCAATTTTCAGTAGCAGAATATTGATGAATTATGTCCTGGCTGTCTATAACATAGAGTTCCTGAATCTTCTTTCATTCTTTATTTGTAGTTTATTTTTATTTTGGAATAAAACATTTTAAAGTTGTTTGCTGTGTTGAACATAAGCAAATCAAAGTAAAGATTGAAAACCAAGTGCTGTGTGTATGTATGTCACAGTCACTCTGAACTACATTATGATATGAAACTACAATGTACCAATAAAAGTATATTTAAAAATGAATATTGAAAACCATGTAGATCAAAGGTCAATAAATTATATATATATGCACATATATATATATATATGTTTTTTTTTTTTTCTCACTGCATTTTTTTTTTCTTTTGCAGTACTGGGGATTGAACCCAGAGGCATTCTACCTCCAAGCTCCACCCCCAGCCCTATTTTTTATTATTTATTTTGAAACAGGGTCTCACTAAGTTGTGGAGGGTCTCACTAAGTAGCTGAGGCTGGCTGCGAACCCGGATCCTCCAGTGTCAGCCTCCCAAATGCTGGGATTACAAGTGTGTGCCACCACACCCGACTCACTGCTATGAATGATCTCACCCTGACTACCCACTCATTGTACAGGTTTAATTGTTATAGACAGAAATTAGAGGTGGGCTTGATTTTTGAAGAATTAACACTTGACACCTTTCTGCTAGGCTTCCAGAAAATAGTGTAGATTATAAATATGTAGGCGTATTGTTTTCCAATATAAACTTGTTTTTTTGTAAACAAGTTTTATTGGAATGTAGCCACACTCTTCTCGTACTCAAGTATTGTTTGTGGCTGCTTCCATGCCACTGTGGCAGAGTTGAGCAGCTGCGATAGAGACCTCATAAAGTGCAAAACCTGAAATATCTATCATCTATGTGGCTCCACAGAATATTTGCCAACCCCTGATTTAGATCAGTGATTCTTAACTGAAGTGAAGTAAGAGAAAGGACAAAGGAATAGGGGGATGTGTGGGTAAGGGTAAGAATGTAGGTGAGACTCCTCATTTTTGTAGCAAACAAGTTACTGATGAGAATCTGTTGTTCATCCTTGCTCAACACAAAGCCCTTTGGGGGGACCTTTTCATCACCTCCTGGGTCAGTGCCCTCCAGTGAATCAGTGTTTCTGATGAGCCTGTGCTGTATTCTACAACTGTGGTAGGGGAAGAAAAAAGATGGAGAACTGATTTAGAGAGAAGGGGAGAATAATGACGCCCAGGGATCTGAGAGCTAGTGGTGGGAATTGAATAGTAAATTTAGTTCTTTGATTCCTAGCTGCCAAGGCAAAAAGCAAATATGAAAGTTAGGTCTTTGCCTTGGCTGACATATGAAAGTGTATTCGTTTGCTTAAAAAAAAAAAAAAAAAAGACAAACTTCTCAGGATTGCTAAATTCAAGGATTATTATAATATTATTATTATTATTATTATTATTTTATTATTATTAGTTGTCTCTGAGACACATAGTAGATCATATATTCAGCAACAGTTTTGCAAAAGATCTAGCTAAGATATGGAAATGGAGAGTTCTCATTACATTAAATTGCAATTCAGGAAGTAGGTTAGTATAGTCCAGGGACATTGGTTTTTTGTTACCCTAACTCATTATGAGAATAGAGCTTAAAGAACCTAGAGGATTGGGCAGTTAATGTGTTCCTCCATTGGAACATTAGTTGGCAGACTTTGGCAGGCTCCCAGTACGGGTCAATCAGGGGTAGCACTCCAGTGAGCGCTGGAAGTGCAGGTTTTCTGCATCCATAAGCAGGATGCAGGCCCCAAACCTGACATTCTGGTCTGAAAACAGAGAAATGTCCTGCATTTTGACCAGTTGGCTTACCAGTTCAACTCTGCATGGTGGTAGGTGGTAGAGACGGGAACCAGAGAAATTGTTTTTAACCCTGAGGGGGCAGTAAAATAACTGAATGAGGACTATGAAATAAATTATGAACTATCAGTAAATAAATTATGAACTATCACTTGAGTTTCTATGGTTACTAACAACTGTGGAAGTCATCTTTCAAAAATTCTTCTGGAGTTCAGAAAGCTATGAATGATCTCACCCTGACTACCCACTCATTGTACAGGTTTAATTGTTATAGACAGAAATTAGAGGTGGGCTTGATTTTGAAGAATTAACATTTGACACCTTTTCTGCTTCCAGAAAATAGTGTAGATTATAAATATGTAGGTGTATTGTTTTCCAATATAAACAATTTTGAAAGTAATAAAACTAAAGACTATAAGACATTCAAAATATACACTTTGAATTGACAAATGTTTCCAAAGATTTATGGAAGATTTTTTTGTAAAGTGAATATGAAATCTATATTTCCTTTTTAAAAAATACTGAGCCGGGCGTGGTGGCGCACGTTTGTAATCCCAGCATTCGGGAGGCTGAGACCGGAGGATCCGGGTTCGCGGCCAGCCTCAGCTACCTAGTGAGACACTCCGCAACTTAGTGAGACTCGGTTTCAAAATAAAGAATAAAAAATAGGGCTGGGGGTATAGCTCGGAGGTAGAATGCCCCTGAGTTCGATCCCCAGTACCGCAAAAAAAAAAAAAAAAAAAAATACTGGTGTTAAACCCAGGGTATATACCTCTGAGATATTTTTTCAGCACTATTTTATTTTGAAACAGGGTCTAGCTAGGTTGCCAAGGGTCTCTCTAAGTTTGATGTGGCTGACTTCAAACCTGTGATCCTCCTATCCCTATCCTCCTATAAGTATTGGAGTTACAGGAGTGGGCCACTGTGCTCAGCTTTTTTTCTTTATACACAGTGTACTCCAAGGTAGAAAAAAATATTTGGGGGGCACTATATAAGAGAATAATTATATTTTTAATGTTTTTTTAAAAAAATTTTTAGCCAAGTATGGTGGCACATGCCTGTAATCCCAATGCTTGGGAGAGACTGAGACGGAAGATCACAGGTTCAAGGACAGCCTCAGCAACCTAGTGAGACCCCGTTTCAAAACCAAAAAATTATAAAAAAAATAACTGGGGTGTAGCTCAGAGGTAGAATGCCCCTGGGTTCAATTCCCAGTATCAGACACATGTAACAATATTTAAGAAATTCCACAAAGGTGGTACTAGTAATTTAGTATAATTTTGGATCATGACATGGAAGCCTGAAGTTATAATAGCTAAGAGAATTTATTAATAAGATGATTTTGTGAACATTTATTTTAAAAGATTAGTTTCTCAGTCCAGTTGACCCATGTCAATTGTCCTCACATTATATTTGTTCTTCCAAGCACACTGAAGGTAGGGCTGGCTCAGATTGGGTCTCTTTGGGATTTGCCAGTGGTAAGCTCTTGGCATAATCTACACACAGTAACAACTGAAGACCAGACCAGTGTAGCACTCTGCACCTGGTAGCTGCTGGAAGACAGGAAGGAAGAGGTTTTGCTGGTAAGGATGCTAAAGTAGAGAGGAGGGAACTCCCATAAACGGTGTATTTCATATTCTCATAAAAGAGACTCAAGAAGCAATCACATTTATTGAATAATGCCATTCTAAGATACTATGTTAGGAAGTTTTCCAGTGTCTCTAATATTCACTAGTATACCTCAAGGGGCTCTGTAACAGTGACTAAGTGCATCAAAGTGAACCTTGCTATGATGTATAATTGCAGTACACTAATGAATTTTTTTTTTTTTTAAAGAGCATGGTTTCTGGGATCCAATTTCTTGGGTTCAAATACTGACTCTGCTACATACTTTCTGCCTCTTAGTTTTCTCATCGTAAAATGATAAAATAGTACCTATTTCTTACGGCTGTTGAGAGTTTTTTTGTTTTTGTTTTTGTTTTGTGTGTGTATGTATTGGGGATTGAACCCAGGGGCATTCTACCTCCAAGCTATACTCCCACCCTATTTTTTATTTTTATTCTTTATTTTGAAACAGGGTCTCACTAAGTTGTGGAGTGCCTCACTAGGTAGCTGAGGCTGACCGAGATCCTGGATCCTCCAGTGTCAGCCTCCCGAATGCTGGGATTACAAGCGTGCGCCACCATGCCCGGCTTTGTTGAGAGGTTTAAATGAATTAATATATTTGATTTACATGACTGTATGATTTTTACTAAAACATATTGTATCCCAAGCTAATTATTACTATTGTTTTCAAGGTACATATATAGTTCATAACTTTTAGCTATGGTTCTAGTGGTGAAACAACTGTCATTTCAGATCCAACTATCTAATATTCAATGTTAAACAGGCTTGAGAAATTACATTTTAAAATTGGAAAGGGTAAAAAAATCTTTAGAATTTAGAATGATCATCAAAACAATGATATTAGTTTAAAAGATAACTTTGATTATGCTAAGTCTTTTCTATGTCTTGATTTATAGTTTAAGTTAACTTTCTAATGGAATTTAAAAATATATTTTGAAATCTTATTAAATGTGGAATAAATTTGCCAAAGACTCCTTCTCTGATTGTATGCATGTAACATTATTTCTATTTTGATATTACTTTGTAATCAAGCTTTGTCAGTTCCTCTTAAAAGAAAATGGAAGCATTGAGTCTGAAATACCATAAAGTATCTATAGATTAGATATGGTATCAATAAAATGGGAAATTTTTCCTTTTACTCTCTTTATCCAGGTATTCAGTGGCATTGGGATTTCTGGAATGTTTAAAGAATGATGTGAGCCCCAGGCTCTCTTAATTTTGGAAGCTCTACCCTGTGTCATATCAATACATTAAAATGTACTCATTTCCTAAATTAAATGTAATTTATATGCAACTATATAAGAGTTGAATGAAACTGTACTCAGCTATTGTGTTTAATGGAAATGTAATTGAGCACATAGATTTCAGTTTTGCAATTTATTTCATTACTTACTTTTGAATCAATAATTTTTACTCCAGAACATTAACATTTTCTTAAGTCTTTAAAGAGCAGCCAGGGCCCAGACATTCATGTCATAGTGTTAAATATATTTTAAGAGAACAATTCCTGGGAAAATCATCTTTCCTCACTTGTTTGGTTCAAGGGATCCAAATTGAGCATCTCCTTTGGTGGTCTATACCAGCGTGAAATTCAGTGATGAACACAGCACATCTTCGGTCCACATGGAGCAAAGAGGCAAGTGAAGAGAAACCCAAAAGAACACTTGCGCTTCCACATGGTGACAGTGTTCCATGCTGTGAAGTCAATGTATGAAGGGTAGAGTGGAAAAATATAACTGATTTAGGTTGTGGGCAGGCTCAAAAAGTCTTTCCCATGGATGTGCATTTTGACTTGCAGTTTAAAGGATGAGCAGAAGTAACCTGGTTGAAAAGCATTTCAGGATTTGGAACACACTATGGGAAAGTCCTGGATGAACAAATGAAAGATGACAGTGAGGTGAGGACAAAGGGGTAGCCATTGCCAGAGGATATAGGATCCCTTGGTGCATGAAGATTCAATATGTTATGCAATTTAACTATCAAAGTGTTTAAGCAGGGGAGTGGCATGATTAGAGTTATACTAAAAACATACACCCCCATGTATAGGAAGGACTGGAGAGGAACCTGGCAGATCAAATAGGATGACTTTGTAGTGGCCCGGGGGAAAGATGCTAACAACTTAAACCTCATTATTAGTTTTTGAGAAAAGTGAGATATATTCTAGAGATAGAATTCATAGACACTATATGTGGGCCTCTCAAGTCAAGATCAACTCTGAGGGTAACAGCACAGATTATTGGGTAAATATATGTCAAATGCTAAGATGGGGTTCTTTGAAATAGTAGTTGATAGGAGGTGGGGGAGAGATCAGAAGTTGAATTTGTATTATTTCAAGATCTTTGTGAAATAACCAAGGAGAAACATTGAGAATTTATATGTTCTGAAGCTTAGAAGAAGAGGCTGGGCTGGAAATATAAATTGAGAACAATTTCATATATTTGGAATTTAAAGCAATAGTTGTAAAAGAGATTGCATATGGAGTGAATCTCACATGAGAAGAAAAGAATGTCTAATATCAAATGGAAAAGGAGGAGCCAGCCAAAGAGATAAGGAAGAGCCAGAAAGAGATGACAGCAAACCTAGGGGAGAGGACACATTGTTAAGGAAACCAAGAGGAAGAAGAAAGGATCGAATGGTCACATGTATTGAATGCAGTTGAGAAGTTGAAAATGATAAAAAAGAAGCCGGGCATGGTGGCGCACGCTTGTAATCCCAGCATTCGGGAGGCTGAGACTCGAGGATCCGGGTTCGCGGTCAGCCTCAGCTACCTAGTGAGGCACTCCACAACTTAGTGAGACTCAGTTTACAATTGCCAAACTATGGAACCAGCCAAGATGTCCAACAACAGATGAATGGATTACAAAACTATGGGATATGTACACAATAGAATTTTACTCAGCCATAAAGAAGAACAAAATCATGTTATTTGCAAGGAAATGGAGGGAACTGGAAAACATTATGTTAAGTGAGATAAATCAGTCACTAAAAGTTAAAAATCAAATGCTCTCCCTAATATGTGGAAGCTAGGGAGAAAATGGGACATAAGAGGGACTCCAGGTGAAGGAGAATTCTTAGGTGAACAAAA
>PVLC010018969.1:6201-31416 GCA_004027655.1 Graphiurus murinus | reverse complement strand
ACTCAGGGGCAATCTACCTCCGAGCTATACCCCCAGCCCTATTTTTTATTCTTTATTTTGAAACCGAGTCTCACTAAGTTGCGGAGTGCCTCACTAGGTAGCTGAGGCTGGCCGCGAACCCAGATCCTCCGGTCTCAGCTTCCCGAATGCTGGGATTACAAGCGTGCGCCACCACGCCTGGCTTGTAATGCCATTTTAAGTACTTACACTTGTTTCTTTTTTTATATGGAAATATTGAAAAGGTGAGTTTTATTTTATATTAATTTCTTTTGCTACAATATCGAATAGTCATTCTGAAAAGGCACCAAACACACGTGTTCTCCTGGTATTCGGGAAAATGCATGTTTTTCAGTAGTGACCCATGTAAGCTAAAAAAAAATCCATTATGAATGAATCCTAGGAATTTTTTTTTTGTTGGTAAGTGATCAGCTTATACTCATTTCTATAGAGGAGAAGTGGGCTACAGACATGAGAGCTAACAAATGGTTCACCTGAGGTCACCTGACTCCACACTTCATGGTCTTCCTTCCCTGCACTGCCCTGTCCGCCAGTGCACGACCTGCCCTCCAGCCCTCAATATAGGAGGCATTCAGGAAACATCCATTGCATGAATGCACTGGGGCCCAGGAATAAAGCCTCGGTGTATTAAAACACTATATACAGCCGGGCGTGGTGGCGCACGCTTGTAATCCCAGCATTCGGGAGGCTGAGACCGGAGGATCCGGGTTCGCGGCCAGCCTCAGCTACCTAAGTGAGGCACTCCGCAACTTAGTGAGACCCGGTTTCAAAATAAAGAATAAAAAAATAGGGCTGGAGGTATAGCTCGGAGGTAGAATGCCCCTGAGTTCAACCCCCAGTACCGAAAAAAAAATAAAATAAAAAATAAAACACTATATATAGACTTCAGTAGAAGGGAAGAAAGGAAAACGGGCCATTGATTCCTGGAGAGCTTTAGCTTAGTCATTCCTTGAGGTATCTCCCTTTAGAGCGGGTGAGGAGGTGCCTACCTTCTCCATGATGCGTGCCCGTGAAGACAAAAATGAAGCCGGACGGCTTTCATCTTGGACTGTCAAGAAGCAACTAGCGGCTTTTTATCCTCCTGTAGCACACAGCACGCTATTGGTGGTGGTGAAACTCAACTCTCCATTTCTGCTGCAGTAGCAGCACTGAACTGTCCAGAGAGGCTCTGGAAGGTGCAGTCAGTGGTGTGTGGAGTGAGGGAAAGGCAGTCGGTAGGTACGCTTCTGCCTGGACGGGTCTTGCACTCCCTGAGTAATTTGCAACCTATTCCAGATCTCACTCGGGAACTGGGACACAGCAGTAAAGGAATTGAAATAAATCAGAAGTAAGTGTGCCTGGGCCCAAAGCATGACCTGTAGTAGTCTCTCCCTCCCTTTCACCCAGATAGATGTGTGTAGCTAAATGCTCAGCGGAAAACAAAACCACTTCCCATCTTGCAAGATTCATTTAGAAAAACACGACCTGGTGACCATTTGTCCTTCTGTGTTATATCTTCATTTGAACTTATGATTTATTAAGTTCATTTGAACTTACTGTCTATTGAGTTCCTGAAACATTTATTAGGTGTTATATATTTTATTCACTGTTAGAAGTATCAAAAAAATTGGGGAGATTTCACGTGCTTTGTTTGAAATGTTTTTACTGCAGTAAACTATATATAATATAAAATTTACCATTTTGACCATCATTAAGTTTACAATTCAGTGGCAATAAGTATATTTAACTTGACTTTCTACAGAGTTTGACACCATTCTTTAATTATACCCATCTTAATACTTACATAACCAGAGCCAACACTTTTAGCATTATTTTAGCTATCAAAAAATTCCTATGTGAACAGTAAGTTTGGTGGTTTTTAGAGCTTCCCTGACTCTTATAGACTTTTCTACTTTTTAGGAATATCATTATTTTTCACCAGAACACCAAATTTTTCCTCTGCTCTCTTTAAGCATGTTTCAGAAAGGGGTAATTGTTGCTAATCTTTTTTTCTCCTGAATTCTTTTATCAGCTCACTGGCTGATATATTGGATTCATCTGTTGCCAGAACTAGAACTTCTTTGGAAACACTTGGGACAACAAAGGCTATTCTTCTCAACAGCCTATTTTTATTTTACTTATCATCTCCTTCCTTCATCTTTTTATGTTACTTAATAAAATTTAGGAGCTTTGCACTTACTCTTAGACTATATAATTAATGAAAAATTCCCCAAAATAATAAAAATAGTTGCTCACAGAACATCGTGCCATTTTCCTCTCATAATACAGAACTAATGTAATACATAGAACACTGTGTGTAGCTCAGGGAATGGGAAGAATTATTACCCATATTCTCATCCTAAATATGTGAACTAAAATATGAAAAGAGCTAAACAGGATAATCACTATTATAATCAGGAGTGAGATTAAATTATAACTAGATTAATGTTGAATTAAGACTCTCTTTGTGGAAACAGAAATATTATTTTAATCCTGAAGAAAAATGATCACAAAATATATTTTACTTTCTGCCCGATTTCCAGGCATTAGTATATTGTGGTTAATAAAACATACAACTATTGTTGCTTTCTTAAAACATGCAACAAAAGTAATTAGCAACAGCAGTGCACCAACATAATTTTCACAGGGCTTTTAAAACATCATGTGGCTTTTCCTTTATAATGTAAAACACTAAAATACAACCAATATTGCAAAATTACTCTTAACCACAAGAGGGCAGAAAATGCCTCACATTTTTACATAGCTAACTTTAAATTCTTAAATCTAAACTACAATAACCTCCACCAACACCACCACAACAAAATATTTTCATTCAAGAGCTTGTTTTATTCTGTAGCATATACTGCAGACATAAGGCTGTTAACAACTATTCTTAAAAAATTTAAACTAATATACAATCACTTCAATTCAGCAGCTTATAGAAGGAAAAAGTAAACATCTTTTTTGCATCTTGAATCCAGCTATGAATTAAGGCCCATTTATTAGCATCAGGGAATCGGTACATCTTCAAGGAAAGACAATATTTTTAAAACAGACATAACCCTTTGAGAACAAGGAAGTTTTTTTTTTTAATTTTAAAATATCTGCAAAGCCCTAACAAAGATGTATGCTTACAATGCATGAATTATTACAATAAAAAATATCTGCAATGCAATGCAAAGGTGGCATTTATTATAAAATTGAAATAGTCGCTGAATTCTCAATGCCAGCAAATGCTAAAATATGTACATTAAAGTCTTTAATTTCTACATATACTTTCCTTCAGCACAAGCCAACAGTAGATCTAACTGTGGCAAAGATGTTGTTGGTTTTGTCTTAATTTATCTTTGTGACCTAATTAACTTTTGCCTCCCTCCCAATGATCCATTTGCATTTCAGTAACGAAAGCATTACTTTCTCTGATTAGAAACCACAACCCTGTTGCTTTTTCACTCCCATTAATTGAAACACATCATGGTAAGTTAAGCCATTTGGATTTCAGTCTGGGTGGGTGACATTTTAAGTACTGCCCCTTCAACCTCCTCTCTCTGTCAATCTTGGCCATGCCCTACACGACAGGCCAGCAGGAGGGCAATGGCTTCTGGCTGAGGGAGGGAGCCAGCAGGGAGCCTCGGGTTATACATCACTGACGGGGTGACTTCGGTGATGCATGAGGCTCTCGCTTGCCAATCAAACCCCATACGACTTTTACCTTGCATGACTTTACCCATGACACTAAATCATTTCTGAAGTCTTGTTTCTTAACCTAAGCAAACCTGCTCTCCTCACTTCTCAGGTCTGTGTGAGCTGAGCTGTTCTTTCTAAAATGAATAAGTAAAGTGCAGTGGTAGAGAGAAGCTGGGGGTAAGACAGGGTAGGGGCGTCCCTTCTTGTGGACTAATGAGAGCAATTCGCTTCTAACAGCAGGACGATAGCTGGGTGTGGTGGTGCATGCTTGTAATCCCAGTACTTGGGAGGCTGAGACTGGAGGATCAGGGTTTGAGGCCAGCCTCAGCTGCTTTAGTGAAGCCCTCTGCAACTTAGTGAGACCCTGTTTCAAAATAAAGAATTAAAAAAAAATAGGACTGGGGTATAGCTCAGAGGTAGAATGCCCCTGAGTTTGAGCCCCAGTACCAAAATAAATAAATAAATAAATAAATAAATAAATACAATAAAATTAAAATTAAAAATAAATAAATAAATAAAAAGAAGGGCTGTTAGACTGACATCAGCCACAGAAATGTGTCTAAGGATGACTAATCATCCTGGTTTTCCAGACACAGTTACACTTTGTATTAGTAGGACTGCTGGGACTGCCATGCTATAACAAAATACTGTAGACCAGATAGCTTAAACAACAGAAATTTATTTTCTTACAATTCTGGAGACTGGAAGTCAAGATCCAGATGCCAGCATGGTTGTCTTCTTGGCTTGTGGACAGCAGCCTTACCACTGTATGTTCACATCTCCTTTCCTTGGGGTGTGTACATAGAAAGACAGCTCTCTTCCTCTTCAATAGAATTAGGGCCCCATGCATGAAACTAATTACTTCCCAAAGACCCTTTCTCCAGATAACAGTCATGTGGGGGGGGGCGTATATCTTCAACATATGAAGTTGATAGAGGAAGGAGGAACACAATTCAGTTCAAAACACAATCTGTACCTATTATCCCGGTGTGATTACACTACCTCTTCACTCTGAAGAGTGTCCCAGTTGGATAAAAAATTACCATGTATGTCCCAACCTCATTTATTTCCAATGTATATTCTCCAAAAGCAACCACTTTCAACCTGTTTAGGATTTCTTTCTTGGCTCCAAATGTCTAAAAAGTATGCGATTTATACTACTTGCATCCGTTTAAAAATTACCTTTGAAGGGCCGGGCATGGTGGTTCACGCTTGTAATCCCAGCATTTAGGAGGCTGAGACTGGAGGATCCGGGTTCACAACCAGCCTCAGCTACCTAGTGAGGCACTCCACAACTTAGTGAGACCCTGTTTCAAAATAAAGAATTAAAAAATAGGGCTGGGGGTATAGCTCGGAGGTAGAATGCCCCTGAGTTCAATCCCCAGTACCGCAAAAAATAAATAAATAAAAATTGCCTTTGAAAACTAATGCAGAGACCAGGAGAAATCACTGACTTACGCAAATAGAAAGGGTACCTATAAGATAAGCTATCTAAAGACCTATTTGTCTGAAAAAGAGTTTTTCTTCCTCCCACTCTTGATGGAACTTCATACTAAATTCTCAACCAAGTGTAGAAGAAGTTATGTCACAGTTGAGACATGATGCTTAGCTCTCCCTTCAAAGTAGGATTTTCTGCCCAAGCTGCCAGCTCTAGCCAGGACTGCTTCCACTACCGTAGCCCACCTTAATGCCTTCCTAGATGCCTTTCTGCAAAACCTGATCAAAGCAGGAATGTAAAGGTCATATCTACCCAACCTGGGTCTACTCCAACAGGCTATATGTGCTCCAGAGTTCCCAGAGGATCACACAAGGTTTTGTCAGGCCTTGTTGCAGATGGACTTCTCCATCTGCCTGATCCTGCGTCCTTTCTTTATACCACAAGTGTCGATCTTTAGTAAACATCTTATACCCCAAACTACATCTAAGCATCAGTTTCCAGAAAACCCAACCTGCGCTAAATAGATAATGCAGTTTAAATTTTAAAAGGTGCAAAAAATATATATATGGTGAAGCACCTCCCTCCCACCTCTCAATTCTAGTTACCACTTCCCCTGGCAAAAGTCAACCATGTGGCCAGGTTCTTAGGTGTGTTTCCAGAAATTCCCCATGTGCACATGAGATTGTGTATGTATAATTTATTTTTAAAAATATATAATATATAAATAATAAAAATATATAAATATATTTTCTTTCACTTGTTACCCTAATGGTGGCATACTCTACAACTGTCCTATATCTTGACTCTTCTGCCCTTGTGATATGTTGCAGAGGTTTCAATTTAGTTCGTGAAAAGTATCTTCGGTAGCAAAACTTAGGGGATGCGACAAAAGCACTTGTATGAAGGAAGCTGACAGCAATAAAGGCCTATGTTAGAAAAGGAGAAAGACCCCCAAACAAATAGTCTAGCATTGTGCTGCAAGGAACTAAAAAATAAACAAACAAACAAAAAACGAAGCCCACGATTAGCACAACAGGGGAAATAATGAAAATCAAAACAGAAATAAATCAAGTAGAGAAGAAAAAAACATACAAAGTAAATAAAAGTAAGAGTTTGGGTTTTTTAAGAAATAAGTAAAAACCAACCTCTAGCTAGTTTACTTTTTTTAAAAAAGAGAGACACCAAAGTAAATTAAAAATGAAAGTGAAGCCGGATCTGGTCGTGCACGCTTGTAATCCCAGCATTTGGGAGGCTGAGACTTGAGGATCCAGGTTCAAGGTCAGCCTCAGCTGTTTAGTGAGGCACTCCGCAACTTAGTGAGACCCTGTTTCAAAATAAAGAATAAAAAAATAGGGCTGAGGGCGTAGCTCGGAGGTAGAATGCCCCCAGGTTCCATCCCCAGTACCACAACAACAACAACAAAAATGGAAGTGAAGATATTACTACATATGCCTCAGAAATAAAAAGACCATAAAGGAATATTATGAATAATTATAAACCAACAAATTGGATAACCTAGAGGAAATGGACAAATTCCTAGAAGAATACACCTTGCCTAGAATGAGTTAGAAAGGAATAGAAAGCCTGAATGCACTGATAACCAAGGTAGAGACTGAAGAAGTAATCAGAAGTCTCTCAATAAAGCAGAGCCCAGGACCAGATGGCTTCACAGCTGAATTCTATAAAGCATTCAAAGGAGAATTAATACGCATACTTCTTCAACTCTTCCAAAAAATATAGGGAATATTTCCAAACACATTTACTGAAGCCAGCATCACCCCGATATCTAAGCCAAAGACACCACAAGAAAACAAAAACTAAAAGCCAATTTTTCTGATAAATATTGATCCAAAAATCCTCAACAAAATATTAGCAAAACAAATCCAACAACACATCAAAAAGATTATATATCACTACCAAGTAGGATTTTTCCCTGGCATAAAAAGATGGTTTGTCACATCTAAATCAATGTGATACATCACATTAACAAAATGAAAGGCAAAAACCACATGATCATCTCAATTTTGATGCAGGAAAACCTTTCAACAATGTTCAATATCCTTTCTTAATAGAAATTCTCAACAGCTTATGTATAAAAGGAAAGTTCCTTCATATAATAAAGACCATTTATGAAAACTCCACAGTAAACACATAATCAATGGGACAAAACTGAAAGATTTTCCACTAAAATTTGCTATAAAGCAGATTTATAGCATTGAGTGCCCACATTTAAAAAAAAAAAAAAAAAGGATTTCGAATAAGCAACCTAATGATGTCTCTCAAGGCCCTTGAAAAACAGGAACAAACAGACTTTAAAGCCAACATCATATCAATAGGGGGGGAAAAAAACTGAAAGTACTTGAAATTCTAGCCTGAGCATTAAGGCAAGAGAAGTAAATTAAAGGGATACAAACTGGAAAAAAAAAAACAAACTGAAATTATCTCTGTTTACAGTTGACACAACTCATGTGCGCGCGCGCGTGTGTGTGTGTGTGTGTGTGTGTTGCTAGGGTTGAACCCAGAGGCAGTCTACCTTTGAGCTAAACCCTCAACTCTATTTTATTTTTTACTTGGAAATAGGGTCTCATTAAATTGATGTGAGCCTCATTGAGTTACTGAGGCTGGCTTTGAACCTGTGGACCTCCTCTCTCAGCCTCCCAAGTACTGGGATTACAGATATGCACCATCATGCCCAGCCAGTTGACACAATTCTATACTTAGAAGATCTCAGAAATCTTCTAAAGCTGATATACAAATTTAGCAAAATAGCCAAATACAAAATCAACTTACAAAAATCATTAGCTTTTCCATAGAAAAGCTTTGTGCCAATCACAAATCCACTGAAAATTAAAAAAAACAATTTTATTTACAATAGCCTCAAAAATAAAATAAAATACTTAGTAATAAATATAATCAAGGAAGTACAAAAAATTATACAATGAAATTATAGAACATTAAAGAAAGAAATTAAAGACCTTAGAAGATGGAAAGAGTTCCCTTGTTCTTGGGTAGGCAGAATAAATACTGTCAAAATAACCATATTATCTAAAGCAATCTAAAGAGTTAAGGAAATGCTTATCAAAACACCAATGTCATTTTTTACAGAGCTAGAAAAAATCCCTAAAATTCATACGGAAAAAAGAAGACCCATAATAGTCAAAGCAATTCTGAGCAATAAGAACCATATTGGAGGCATCACAATATCAATAGGCTTTAAAATTGTACTACAGAGGTATAGTAATAAAAACAGCAGGATACTGGCATAAAAGTAGACATACAGACAAACTGAATAAAATAAAAGGTATAAAAACATGAATCCTCACACTTAGAGCCAGCTGATTTTCAACAAAGAAGCCAAAAATATATGTTGGAGAAAAGATGGCCCTTTTTAACAAGAGGGGCTGGGAAAACTGGATATCTATATGTAGAAGAACAGAAATTAACTGAGCCGGGCGTGGTGGCACACGTTGTAATCCCAGCATTTGGGAGGTTGAGACTGGAGGATCCCAGTTCATGGTCAGCCTCAGCTGCTTAGTGAGGCACTCCGCAACTTAGTAAGACCCTGTTTCAAAATAACGAATAAAAAATAGGGTTGGGGCTGTAGCTTGGAGGTAGAATGCCTCCGGGTTCCATCCCCAGTACCTCAAAAAAAGTCTGTCACCCTGCACAAGAGTTAGCTCAAGATGGATCAAAGGCCTAGAAATTAGGCTAGAAACTTTAAGTTACTAGAGGATGTCATAGAACCAACCCTCCAACATATAGGCACTGACAGATACTTCCTCACTAAGACCCTAAAGTTCAGGAAATAAAACTAAGAAGCAACAAATGGGACGGCATCAAGAATACTTTCTTGCAGCCAAGGTAGCCATCAAGAGTCTGAAGAAAGCCGGGCGTGGTGACGCACGCTTGTAATCCCAGCATTCGGGAGGCTGAGACCGGAGGATCCGGGTTCTCGGCCAGCCTCAGCTATCTAGTGAGGCCATCTGCAACTTAGTGAGACTCGGTTTCAAAATAAAGAATAAAAAATAGGGCTGGGGGTATAGCTCGGAGGTAGAATGCCCCTGAGTTCAATCCCCAGTACCGCAAAAAAAAAAAAAAAAAAAAAGAGTCTGAAGAAAGAGTCTACAGAATGGGAGGAAATCTTTGCCAGCTATTCCTCTGATAGATGACTAATATCTATAGTATACAAAGAACTTTAAACACTTAAACACTAAAAGAACAAATACCCCCCCCAATCAAATGACAGGCAATTGAACTGAATAGACACTTCTCAAAAGAAGAAATACAAATGACCAGTAAATATATTAAAAATGTTCAACATCATTAGCAATCAAGGAAATACAAATGAAAGCTACAGGGAGATTCCATCTAATTTCAGTTAGAATGGCAATCATCAAGAATACAAACAATAATAAATGATGGCGAGGATGTGGGGAAATACAAACCTTTATGCACTGTTGGTGGGCTGGCAAATCAGTATAGCCACTGTGGAGATCAGTTTGAAGGTTCCTCAAGAGACTAGGAATGGAACCACCATATGGGTGAGCTATACCACTCCTCTGTATCTTTCCAAAGGAATTGAAGTCAGAATATTATAGTGATACATGCACAGCCTATAGCAGCACAATTCACAATAGCCAAATTATGGAACCAGCTTAACTATCCACTAATAGATGAATGAATAACAAAAATGTGGTACATACATACAATGGAATTTACGTTAACCATAAAGAACAACAAAATTATGTTGCTTCTGGAATGTCGATGGACAAATGGATAAAACTGTGAGTTTTATTTTAAAGAGTCAATGGTAGCCGGGCGTGGTGGCGCACGCTTATAATTCCAGCATTTGGGAGGCTGAGACCGGAGGATATGGGTTCACAGCCAGCCTCAGCTATCTAGTGAGGCCCTTCGCAACTTAGTGAGATCCTGTTTCAAAATAAAGAATTAAAAATAGGGCTGGGGGTATAGCTCGGAGGTAGAATGCCCCGAGTTCAATCCCCAGTACTGAAAAAAAAAAAAAAAAAAAGTCAATGGTAAAAATAATATTACATTTTCCTACCTTTTATACTCACTTGAACTAAAATAAAATTACAAACCCACTACAACCCGGAGGTTATCACCTCGTATCCCCAGCCCAGAGAACAGGTGGAGTGTGGAAACCGCGGGAAGGCTGGGGATGTGAAATGAGCTGGGCTGCCAGGGAATTTAACTGGAGATCCTGAACACAGCAGCCGCAAATTGATAGAGCTCTCTATCCGAAATTGAAAAAAATAAATAAATAAAAGATGGGTAATTGTGTCCAGAACCAAGGCCAACCTCGCCTAATCCCCACTCTGACTCCAGCAGGGTCCCCTCTCACCGGCTTGGAAGCGGTAACTACAGGCAGGTGGGAAGATGAGCTGACTGCACTGCCCCCCTTTCCTACACCAAGGCGCCTTTCTTCCCCCATGTCAGCTTGCACTCACTTAACAGGCAGAGAACGAAGTGAAGCCCCCTGGTTGATGAAAACTTGTATGATAGGAAGGGAATGGCAAAGGCGGCGTCACACCCCCTTCAGAGGCGCTCGCGTTCTCCCCCACCGCCTCTGCTGCAGCGGGCTCAGGGTTCTGGCCTCTCTGTCCCCCAATGCGGCCTTCCCTCGTCCTGCTCCTTCAAGAGGCTCTGTTCTCAGCCATCACAAACTCAAGACCCGGTGGGTGGAGAGACGTGCTTCGCAGCAGTTCCTTTGCGGGTTTCAGGGGGACTAGAGGACCCCAGGTGCGGCTGGGCCTTTGGGGACAGGGTGGGTAAGGGACCGCACCTGCCGGCCCCCTCTGCCTGCTTGCTACCTGGGTACCCACCAGGGAAGGAGGAGCAGAGGGCGCCATCCCAGGGTCTTCGCTGGCCAGCGGAATCCTGCGGACCCCACTCAGGAGTTCACAAGGTCTTTCCCAGCCTCCCTCCCTGTGACCTGTGCTCTTCCTCCGCCTGGCTGCAGCCGGAGCGCCTCCCTGGACCAGACTCCAAGGAGGAAACGATTCCTACGTGGCCGCCACCAGAGGGCGCCCGAGGCTGTACGCGGCACAAGGCGGGGCCCGGGCCATGCGGGGGGCGGGGCCAGGGCGGGGCCAGGGGCGGGGCAGTGGGAATCTCATTTCACGCCCCGCCCCGCCCCGAGGAGGCATTACCTATCGCTGCGGTCACGGTCGCCGTCACAGGCACCTCAAGCCCGACCCCGCCTGCCCGCAGTACTTCTCTCTCGCTCGCCCGCACCTGCCCGCAAGCTCCCGGGGGCCGCAGGTGCGGACCACCGTGAAATTCCATGCCCCGAGGAGACCTGCCAGCCCTGAGGAGGGGACGGGAAGGCGCAGCCCCGTGGAGTTCCCAGGTCGACAGCCCAGGTGTGTCTCAGCCCCGGGCGCCCCTCCGCGGGCGCTCTTGGCCCTGGAGGCGCGGCCTGAGCTCCCGCTCCCAGGACCGAGGTCGTAGCATCGCCTCCTGGGCTTCCCCCAAGACCCATGGGGTACTGGGGTTCACAGCCACTAATCTCCACCTCCCTGCAAAGGGACCTTGTCCAGAATTCGCGAAGCCGTTAGAAGGATAGCTCTTGATTCTGTTGGAAGGTCTCCCTGGTTTTTAAGACGACCAATGGGGTAGAAATCAGCCGAGGATTCTTGAATACTTATGATTAAATTTGAGACAAGAACTGAATTTCAGTCGATTGTCTGCCAAGTATCACACTTCTGCGGACCTACAGGCCGGCCAGGCAGTATGCAGACTCTTCTTAGGAACATCTTACACTCTGTGAATTTGTTTCAGTCGAAATTTTCACACCACTTAAATTGCTGCTTATCACTGATTTGACATCCGGAGAGTCCTACTGCAGTGATGGGTATGAAGGTTTCCTACCTAGCCTCAGGCAGTTTCCCAAACTAATTCCGCCCTCTTTTTCCTGTCCAGGTTGTGCCTTTTTAGCCAAGAATCATGGAGGTTATTCACGGCAGGCCCTACTGTTGCAGGGAGCTCGAAGGATCCGACCTACTGTCAAACACTTTTTACTCTAATGAACTGCACACTCCACTGCAATCAAAGACTCGCCCCACTGCCTCAGAGGACAGGTAAAACAAAAGCTAGAGAAGTCAGATTTAAAAGGTTTTATTTCATATGAGCCAGACATAGTGACACACACCTGTAATCCCAGTACTTGGGAGGTTGGATCAGGAGGATCACAGGTTCAAGACCAGTCTCAGCAACTTAGCAAGATCCTCAGCAATTAATGGAGACCCTGTTTCAAAATAAAAATGGCTGGGGATGTGGCTCAAAAGTAGACTGTCCCTGTACCATCCCCAGTACCAAAAAAGAAAAGAAAATATATATTAGTGTATTAATTAAAATTTATATATTAGTGTATTCTTGTTAAGAAAAGATTTCTTGTTCTGGAGCTCATCTGTATCACATCACAGGAAAGGCAAAACATGAAAATTAACTAAACCTCACGGTACCCACATCTGTAGGAACTTTAGAAGTTGCTGTGTACTATAAAGAAGTCTTCACTATATTCTCGAACTCTAAGATGGCCACTTCCTTCACTTGAAAATGAACCTCTTTTAATCAAAGTTTTATTTTACAAAGAGTACCATGGTCATTTGCTATCCCCGACACCATCTGTTCAAAACTACTCCCGGAATCTGTTGCTCATAGTTGCTGTACAAATTTTTGCTTTACTAAATTTCCTGCATCACATTAATTACTCAGTACATTCAAAGATCTAGCTAACATATTGAGTAATTACTGTGTCAGCACTGTACCAAATGCTTTGAGTGTACTAATTGTTTTTTTTTAAATACTTTTGTTGCTGCATTATAGTCTTGCATCATAATGTATCTCATAGTGATGGTGACACATGCACACAGCACTTGGTGCGCTCCCCTCCCTCCCTCCCCTCTCCCCTCTTTCTTCTACATGGTATTGAGATGAGCACTGGTATTCTCACATAGGTACATAACAGCCATGGGAGTGTTTCCTTCATTAATTCTCCTTCTCCTCCAATTCTTCTTCTTCTTGTTTGTTTGTTGTTGTTGTTGTTTTGTTTTGTTTTGTTTTGTGTGTGTGTGTGTGGTACTGGGGATTGAACCCAGGGAATTCTACCTCCAGGCTACATCCCCAACCCTATTTTTATTCTTTGTTTTAAAACAGGGTCTTACAAAGTTGCGGAGAGCCTCACTAGGTAGCTGAGGCTGGCCACAAACCCGGATCCTCCGGTCTCAGTCTCCCAAGTACTGGGATTACAGGCATACGCCATCATGCCCGGCTCTCCTCCAATTCTTTTAATCCTCATGACAACTTTATGAGACAAACACTGTTATCATCCCCGTTTTACATATGAAATAACAGATACAGACAAGTAATCTGCCAATATGTGTCAGGTTTTTCTATATTTGATTTACTTGAATTATCTTGAGGGAAAAAAAATTCAAAACACTCAGTGAATACAGTGTTATCATGTTATTATTTGGCGTCTTTTAATTTCACTTGGCCAAATCTCTTGGCCCTCTTTGTATGTTGGGGTTGGGAGGTTACTGAAGATTGAACCTAGGAGCACTCTACCTCTGAGTTATACCCCCAGCCCTAGTTTATTTTTTATTTTGAAACAGGGTCTTGCTAAATTACTGCATGCTGGCCCTGACTTTGTGATCCTCCTGTCTCAGCCTCCCAAGTATTGGGATTACTGGCATGTGCCACTACTGGGCTCCAAATTACTTGTTTAAGAATCCTTTTAGCCAGGCATGGTGGTGCATGCCTGTAATCCTAGTACTTGGGAGGCTGAGATAGGAGGATCGCAGGTTCAAGACCAGCCTCAGCAATTAGCGAGACCCTGTTTCCAAATAAAATAGGGCTGAGGTGTAGCCTAAAGGTGGAAGGCCCCTGGGTTCCATCTTCAGTACCAAAAAAAAAAAAAAATTAAATTCTTTTTAGGAAATTAAACAAGAAGTCACCTAGCCTCAGAGAAATACTTCCAAAATGGAACATCAGTAACACATGGCAGTCCATTCCATGTGTGACTGTCCTTAAGTGTTGATAAGGCTTTTTAATGACAACATTTTTCTTCCTTGTAATTTCTACCTGCTGATTCTGGTTCTTCCCTCTGGAGCCATATGGAATCGTAGCTCCACACCCCCAAGCCAGCAGCCCTTCAAGTGCTTGAAGGTTCCTTTTGCCAGACACAATGCTGTTCTCCCAGCCTTTGCTCTTCCTTCTTGGTCAGACTTCATGGATCTGCTCCAGTTGATAGATGTCTTAGCCTATTCTCCATGGCTGGCATTTATCCCGAATACCTGACAGGAACAACATAGAGGTGGAAAGGTTTATCTGGGCTTGCAGTTTCAGAGTACAGCCCATAGTCAGCCTACTCGAAGGCAGACATTTTGGCAGCACAGCATGTGCCATAGGATGGCAGCCAGAAAGCAGAGAGAGGGAGAGGAAGAGTGTGTCCCCAGGCCATACCCCAGTGACCCACCTGCCACAAGCTGCACCCCACCTGCCAGTCACCACCCAGGAAATCCATTCAAGTCAGTAATATTTTTAGATTTGAGGAGGAAAGCACTCAGGTTACTTTTTTTTTTTTTTTTTTTTCAGTACTGGAAATTGAACCCAGGGGCATTCTACCTCTGAGCTACAACCCCAGCCCAATTTCTTTCTTCCTTTCTTTATTTCTTTAGTTATTTGTTTATTTATTTTTTGCAGAACTGGGGATTGAACCCAGGGGCATTCTAGCTCTGAGCTACACTCCTAGCCCTAGTTTTTATTCTTTATTTGGAAACAGGGTCTCACTAAGTTACAGAGGTCCTCACTAAGTAGCTGAGGCTAGCTGCAAACCTGTAATCCTCCTGTCTCAGCCTCCCAAGTACTGGGATTACAAGCATGCGCTACCACACCTGCTAACACTCAGGGCACTTCTACTCCCAAGTCAGTCCTTGCTGTTCCTTCTGCTGTGATGTAACCTGATTCTCAAGAGTGGCTGTCAGCCCAGAATTACAGCTTTTTTCAGCTCCCAGAACCATCAGATTGGGTAGAGCTTCCCTTGAATCAGAGGAGACACTAACACCTTGTGTGTGATCTAGGGATGGGCAGGAGTCTCTGGTTCAAAAGCAGCCACGTGAGGTTTTATATTTGGCCAAAAGGAAATCTGAGTAAGAACTTAGAGCTGCCATATCTGGCAGAATTCACCATCTCTTCAAAAAGCACTCATCAAAGGCTTTTCACTGAAATACTGACTCCCTCTACCTAAATGGTCCCATGGTTAGTTAATGTTTTGACACCAAAACCTCTTAACTTGCAAAAAATTTAAAAGAAGCACCTTTGAGAAAATACTGTTTTTCATTAACTGTAAAATTAAATATTCATATGATCGGCTACTCATAAACTGCAAGAAGATATTATTTGAAACAGTAAGTAGGTCCAACCATGTCCCTCACTCCTAATAACTAAAATTTGCTCTTCCTTTTATTTCATGTGAATTCTTCCCTTTCACAGTCTCCAGATTGAGGAAGCCAGGGTGATCCTGTGTTCTTAGACCCTCTTAACTCCCTCTTAAAAATCAGGCAGGCCAGGCATGGTGGCTCATGCCTATAATCCCAGTACTCGAGAGGCTGAGACTGGTAGATCGCAGGTTCAAGGCCAGCCTCAGCAACTTAGCAAGACCCTGTTTCAAAATAAAAATGAAATAGGGATGGGGGTGTAGCTTGGAGATAGAATGCCCCTGGGTTCAATCCCCAAATCCCTAGTACCAAAAAAAAGCATCTAGTCAGCTTACAAGAGATTTTCTTTTCCCTCAGTGTTATTCTTCTGAACCACTCTGGAAATATCAGGGTAACAGTGGTACCTTGTCTCTACTATTGCTGAAGCTTACTTCTTCAAACCAAATTCTGAGTCTGTGGCTCCCAACTCAAAGCACAGGGTTTCCAATCAATAAGTGGGCCACTGGACTCAGGAGACACTCCTCGAAAGAAAAAACACACATGGCCAACAAATATATGAAAATATGTTCAACATCCTTAGCAATCAAGGAAATGCAAATCAAAACTACACTGAGACTCCATCTAACTCCAGTTAGAATGGCGGTCATCAGAATACCAACAATAATAAATGCTGGTGAGGATGCAGGAAAAGGGACACTTACATATTGTTGGTGGGATTATAAATTAGTACAGCCGCCATGCAGATCAGTATAGAGGTTCCTCAAAAGACTAGGAGTGGAACCACCATATGACCCAGCTACACCACTCCTCAGTATCTTTCTAAAAGAATTAAAGTCAACCACAATAGTGATACGTGCATATCTGTGTTTATAGCAGCACACTTCACAGTAGCCAAGTGATGGAACCAACCTAGGTGTCCGTCAACAGATGAATGGTTAAAATGTGGTATATGCACAAAATGAGTTTTATGCATCCATAAAGAAGAACAAAGTTACGTGATTTGCAGGAAAATAGATGGAACTAGAGAACATCATGCCAAATGAGGTCAACTAGACTCAGAAAATCAAGGGCCACATGTTCTCTCTAGAATGTGGAAGCCAGAGAGAAAACAAGAATGAAAAGGGACCTCGTGAAAGTTAGGAGGAACCAGTAGAGTAGTGCAAGGGGACCAGGGGATGTAAGAGTGGAGTGAAACGAGAGGTGCAGGGAAGGAAACAGACCAATTAATGTGCGCATATATGAATGTGTCACACGAAGCTCAGAGTCACGTACAATTGCAATGCACCAATACAAAAAAATAATGAGCACAAGCCCGGCGTACTCCAGCTCTCAGAAGCTGTTGTCTAAACACAGATATACTTAAAGGGGCCCCCGTCTAATAAAAATGATGTATTTTGAACCAACTTGACAGTTTTAACAGTTATGCAAAGTGATTTTCTCCCATTGGCCTCCTCTTTCTTTTCATGATGGGCAACACCATTTTATTGCAATGTTACCCAGGGTTGGTTGTAGACAGGGCACATCAAAATTCCCTGAGGAGCTTTCTCAAAATACTGATTCCCGGGCTTGACCTATATATCTCCTGCCTCAGTAGGTCTATATATCCTGGCTCGGTTGGTCTGAGGTAGGGCAAGTCAATGTGCATTTTTCAGAAAACTTTCAGCTTATTTTGAGAATGGCTGGGCTACCAGAAAGCACTGAAAACATCAAGAAAACCAGGATTATAGTTCTGGCTTACCCAGTGACCAAAACGAAGCTAATCTTTATACCTTACTTCAATTATTTTATTCACTTACATATTTTGGAACAATTATAGTAACCACTATCTTATATAACCTCATTTGAACCTCTTCTAAGAACATTAAGTGGATAAAACAGTATATTATTTTGCATTTCTTCCATTGAAAGCTTAACAGTCACAGGGACAGCGACTCAGAATCATCACAGATCCTATTCCCTTTTTGCATTCAGCTGACTTCTTACCTCTAGCAAGTTCTCTAGCTTATCGAGCACCCAAACACATTGCTTAAGAAGGCCCTTGAGAATTGTGTAGGATTTCATTTTATGGTGTGTGTGTATGTGCACAGTTCAGCAACTGAAAAATGACTGTTGTATTTGTTCTGAGCTTTTCTTTAGTCATGTCTTCCAATAATTGCTGGCTAAATTTAGCCCTCTAGATTTGGAATTTGATACTTAAAATGCTATACAGTGACTTCAAAATGAGACATTGGTTCAGCCATAAGGAATATCTCTTTCCCCTAAACAAATATACATTTAATTGTAACACCTGTAACTTGATTATTATATTTGTTATGGAGATATGTTTTGTAGAAGCTTTAAAATTATTTCCTTTGGAAACCTCAATTTTTACTTTAATTGGTTTTTTTTCTACACAGTGCTATGAGTACTATAGCTAAGGGGTAAGGGTGGGGGCGTGAGGCCCTAAAATAAAAGAGAGACAGGACTTATTTACTCATTGCCTTTTATTTTAAATGGTTTTCTGCAACCTAACAGCTTTAGGTAGATGACAGCCCACATGATTGATTAACATTTTCTACTGGCTCATCTTCTAGACAATGTAATATACAGGGGTCAGATGTTGAGAAATGAACCCATTTATGATTTAAATGTAACTTTTACAAACTTAAATATTAAAGCTTAGATTGTCATTAATCATATGTGTTTAAATGCTTTTCACTTGTCATGTCCCCCGACCATGCCTGTTGATCACAGTCAGGAGCTGATGGGGGCCTTCAGGGTCTGAGGGTTAAATGCCAGCATCCCTTCTCCAGCACCCAATTCAGTGGTCACCATGATTCTCCTTGAGTAGCTACTGCAGGAGTTGGTAAACCTTTTCTATAAAGAGCAACTGAAGTATTTAGGCTTCACAGTCTCTATCACAACTACTCAACTCTGTCTTTGTGGGGCAAAAGCAGCCAAGGACTATAGAAACACATAAATGAATGGCTGTGGCTGCATTCCAACGAAATAATTATTTACAAAACAAAACAGATGGCCCATGGTCCACAGGTTGCAAACTCTTGACCTAGAGGCTTCATGAGATAATACAGTCCCGAATGCTCCTTCTTCATTCCATCCAGCCCTATTGTAGAGAGATTACATTAAGCCAAGCACTCTACTGGCACGAAGAAAAGAGTCGCCTGGCCCCACTGTTCACCCTCTCCCTGAGCTCCCCTTCCGCGTTTCCCACCGGCTCTCCGTTGTTCTCACGGTGTGATCCCTGTGAGGTCACACAGGACATCGCCTGCTCTCCTCTCACGCTTCACCTCTGGCCATCTCTCTTCTCTCCTGTGCCCCAAATTCCTGAACTTGACACCATCTCTACTAACAGTCCAAAATTCAACCCTCTATTCACAGCTCCTGAAGATCTGAGGAAGTTCTGCTCAAATCTTTATAAATCCAAGCCTTGCCGATGGAATTCCTCAAACTTTATCCAAATTCCTAGGATGAGGATAGAGGTGGCACTTTAAAGTCCCATGGTCATTTCTGACTTTGGGTTCCTGGGTTCCTGGTTCCACTATGCTCTTCCTGGTTGGCAACATATCAACCCAGACGTAAAACTCAATACCTTAATTTCCCCCAAAGAAATTCCTCAATTTCTTCCAAAGACCGTATTCACACAGAGCATTTGTAAGCCTGACAAGCTTCATTGAACTGGGGGAACAAGTAGCTCCTTTACAATATTAATATAATTCTTTTACAACACTCCTCATTTTTAAAAATTAAGATAATCTGTAGCCAAGACCATTCAATGAGGATGCCTTTAAAACAAAGGTGCTGGGACAAGTGGCTATCCACATGCAAAAGAGTAAGCTGGCCTGTTGTCTCACCCGATACATAAAAATTAACTTGTCGTGAATCAAAGACCTAAATGTAAGAGCTAAAACTATAAAATTCTTAGAAAACATAGGGATGAGTTCATGATCTTGGACTTGGCAATGTATTTTTATGAAACCAAAAGCCAAGTAACAAAAGAAAAAACAAATTGAACTTCATCAAAATTAAAAATTTGAGCCGGGCGTGGTGGCGCACGCTTGTAATCCCAGCATTTGAGAGGCTGAGACCGGAGGATCCGGGTTTGAGGCCAGCCTCAGCTACCTAGTGAGACCCTCTGCAACTTAGTGAGACCTTGTTTCAAAATAAAGAATAAAAAATAGGGCTGGGGGTCAATCCCCAGTACCACAACAACAACAACAAAAAATTAAAAATTTGTGCATCAAAGGAGGCTATCAAGTAAGTGAAAGAAAATTCATAGAACAGGAAAAAATATTTGTATATCATACCTAAAAAGACACTTATATCTAGGCTATATAAAGAATTCTTATAACTCAAAAATAAAATAACTCAATTAAAAATTGGAAAGGATCCAAATATATATTTCTCTAAAGAAGAAATGAAAATGGCCAATAGTAACATGAAAAAAATACCCAGTATCACTTCACACTCATTAGAATGGCTATAATAAAAATTTTATTTTTATTTTTCGTGGTACTAGGGATTGAACCCAGAGGCATTCTACCTCTGAGCTACATGCCCGACTGATTTCATTTTTTTATTTGGAAACAAGGTCTTGCTAGGTTGCTGAGGCTGTCCTCGAATCTGCGATCCTCCTGTCCCAGCCTCTCAAGTATTGGTATTACAAACTTGGGCTACCATGCCCAGCTTAAAATTTTTCTTTAAAACAGAAAATAATAAGTGTTGGCAAGAAATTGGAACCTTCATACAGTGCTGGTGGAAATGTAAAATGAAGCACTGCTATAGTAAACAGTTTAGCAGTCTCATAGCAAACACAGAATTACCATATCACCCAGCCATACATTCATTTAAAGTGTTCCTTTAAATATTTCCAAGAAAATTAAAAACAGCTATTCAAACAAAAACTCATGGCAACATTATTCATAAGAGTCCATTACCCACCAACTGATGAACAGCTAAACAAAATGTGGTACATCCATACAGGGTAACGGAACAAAATACTGACACATGCTACAACATGAATGAACAGCTCTCATGTTAAGTGAAAGAATCCCATCACAAAAGACCACATGAGTAAGTTTATATGAACTGTCCACAATAGGCAAATCTACAGAGAAAGAAAGTAGATTAGTAATTGCTTTTAGGGCTGAGATAAGGGTAAAGAATTTGGGGGAGCCGGGCGTGGTGGCGCACGCTTGTAATCCCAGCATTCGGGAGGCTGAGACCGGAGGATCCGGGTTCGCGGCCAGCCTCAGCTACCTAGTGAGGCATTCCGCAATTTAGTGAGACTCGGTTTCAAAATAAAGAATAAAAAATAGGGCTGGGGGTATAGCTCGGAGGTAGAACGCCCCTGAGTTCAATCCCTAGTACCACAAAAAAAAAAAGAATTTGGGGGGATGAAGGCCTAAGGGTACCGGGGTTTTTCCAGATGTTGAAAATGTTCCAAAATTGTGATGGTTGCACATATCTGAGTAATCTAAAAGCCACTCAGTTGTACACTTTAAATTGATGAATTCTAAAGTATGTGAGTCAATAAAGCCATTTTTAACAGAGAATACACTACAATTGCTGGGGAGGCAGCAGAGATAATCATAATGAACTTTCAGGAATTTAGCCTCATTTCTTTAGCAGTCCCACGATGCCTAAAGAGCCAGAATCTTTCATAATCTACCCAACACTGAGAATCCTGTGTTCTAAAATGTAATTGTGTTATCTAAAAATACTTTTGAAGTGACAGGAATTGTAGTCGTTGTTGAACAATTCTCAAAAGTCTCTTCTCTTCCCACAGGTATCAGGATTTAAGGGAGTCACTCCAACAATGCAGGCTCCCCTGGGGTGCCGAGAGGGAGTATGGTGGGATAATTCCACTTTCACTCCCAGAGAAACATAGACCAAAATATGAACCCCCTCGACTCATGGGCAAAGGTCATCAGCACTATGGATTCGGTGGAGAGACCTGGCCAAGGTAAAGGAACCTTCTGCCATTCACATGAAGGTCATATTATCCATTTCTTTATTTCTACTGTCAACCTAAATCTGTCTCCACACTTAACTTCTTTTACTATACATGAAAAGACACAGAAAAACTAATTATATAATTTATAATTGTGAAATAAGTAATAAAACCTTGTTTATTAACTTGGGGCTGTCCTTACAGATGTTAAAGTATCATAATTAGGAATTCTGATTAACTTAATTCACTTCTCACATCTTACCTAAAACTAAGTGAGAGGAGGGGATATTAAATTTAAAATGCTTTTGTCTGAGCAAGGAGCTGACCTAATTTGTACAGATTATCTTGGGTTTTGAAACTTTTGAAATTTGTTCATCAATTTTTATTATAGTCTTTAGAATCTGCTGGCACTGTTTTTAAAGTTTTAGAATATTTTAATAATAACTTGTAAATCTTAAAGTCACTTTCAGCAACTCTATTCAAAACACAAGTTAAAATCGAAGAGAAACAAAAATACCTGAGCAGCAAATTAAATGCCATATTGAATTTTTACTTGATTACTTAATTTTAATTATAAAATTTAGGACAGAATCCATCAAACCCTAGCACAAAGCCTACTTTCCTCTACCTTATCTATCAATCCTGATTACCTGGTTTACTAACAATTTAGTTAACTATTTTTTGTTGTTGTTATTGTCCTAATGGAGGCAAAAGAAATAAAATAGAAAAGAAAAACCACAGCTAGAGAGAAACATTAAAAATAGGGACCTGTGAAGTGGTCATGGTGGTGCATGCCTGTAATCTCAGTCCTTGGGAGGCTGAAACAGAAGAATTACAGATTTGAGGACAGCCTCAGCAAGTAACAAGACTCTCAGCACTCTAGTGAGACCCTGTTTCATAAACAAAAAATAAAAAGCACTGTGGGTATAGCTTGGAGGTAGAATGCCCCTGGGTTCAATACCTCCATAAGGCAATAAAAAGCTGACAATTGGAAAGACCCAACAGTCAGAGGCCAATTGGAAAGATTCAGACATCAACAAACATTATAGGTAGTAAGGACCTGAGTTCAATCATTCATTCAACAGAGTTTCTAATGTATTTTATTCTCTTCACACCCTTTTATGTCAAAAGTTATCACTTTAATATATTTGACTCTTACAGATATATATTTAGGACAAAGTCCTGTCTTCTGATATTATACAAATTATTTGGCAACAATGACGGAATAGGGCTTACCTTACTTCCTAACAAGGAATTACTTCTATTGCAGTTTTTTCTTTCTCCCTAAAAAGAGCCTTGTACACAAAATAATGATATTTTCTAACTCTCTGATGAGTCAGGCCTCATCCAGTTCATAAGAAAGCTTGCTCTTAACCACACCCTGCCCTCTTCCCTGGGAGAGGGATTTTCAGTGAGGGTTTGGTGGCACCACCCATTCACCCCATTCCTAATGGGAAACAGGCTCACTCCTTTGCAACCCTTCAGTCCAGTGCTTTTGGAAATTAAAGTTCCCGTTCCTTAGGAAGGTGGTTTAGGTAAGACCTCCTAGGACATGTCTTCTGAGGTTAAGAAATAAAAAAAGCATGGCCACCAAAGGAATTTACATGTCTGTACGTCTATATGCATGTTTCATTCGAATGCCCATTTTATGCTACCTGGACCATGACTGGCATAAGTATATCTGACTCTCTCACTCTTCCTGGCCTAAATACATCTAACTAAAACTCCTTCAAAGGAACTTTAGCAATATTTACTTACCCATGAGGTGCAAGTTTCAGAAATTCTAGCTGAGGGCAGCCATTGCCTGATTTAGCAGCCATCCCCTGAAAGAATGAAGTCACAAAGTCATGAAAATTTACAACTTTTTTTTTCTTTTTTTATATGTTTGATGAAATAGCAAAATTGTTAAATTTTCTGAAAAAAGATGTAGATTCTTTCTCTAAGCTACTGTCAAATGGTAAAATGCTCTTAAAAAGACCTATTGTGCTCTGGGATCTAAAGGATACTTTGCATTTCCTGGAAGCATTGCTTTTCCTACTACTCTTTAATAATAATAATACTTAAAAGTCAATATGACTATATGAAGCAAAATCTCTCCTAATGTCTAAAAGATTAAACAAATACAAACTTTATCAGCAGGCAGCCACCAAACAATACAATGGGAACAGCCTTATGACATTCATTTTAATAAGTGACAGTCAAAGAAAGAAAATCATATGCAGTTTATACCAGTTCCTAACTAATGTTTCTCAAGAAGGTATTTAGAGCAGGACAACTCTTTGTCCTGCATAGCAAGATGTCTCATACCCCTGGCTCTTTACCTGTAAACACCAAAAGCATCCTAAATTCACTGTGACAACCGAAATAAAACCACCCACATTTCTTCCCACACTCTCCTTGGAAATGTGAGTCATTATATCTAGCCCCACCCCCACATTCCAAATAAATACAGGGGCAAGGAGAGTTTACAAAGTCCTGCAATTTTACAACTTAAGGAGATTAAAAGTGTAGCTCATCCCGTTAGTGAGGGAGAAACTCTTGTGAGAGACAAAATGGCCGATAGTGATTATTGTGTTGGAAAACTACCGCAGTAATTTTATTGAACATTTATTTATTTATTTATTTATTTATTTATTTATTTATTTACTTATTGCGGTACTGGGGATTGAACTCAGAGTCATTCTACCTCCGAGCTATACCCCCAGCCCTATTTTTTATTCTTTATTTTGAAACCAGGTCTCACTAAGTTGCGGAGTGTCTCACTAGGTAGCTGAGGCTGGCCGCGAACCAGGATCCTCTGGTCTCAGCCTCCCGAATGCTGGGATTACAAGCGTGCGCCACCACGCCCGGCTGCTGAAATTTTATTTAAATAAAATTACTGCGGTAATTTGCCAATCACCCGAATGGATTCAATGCTGACCATCAGCTCTTCTGTTTTCCTCCTCTCCAAAGAGAGTCGTAGGTATTGGCACTGAGAGGTCAAGAGAAGAACAACACCTTCTCTACATTTTGCTAGCTTCTCACATTTGGAACATCCTACTAGCCCAGGTAGAACCCAGAAATCCACTTCCCAGCCTCCCTAGCAGCCAGGGTGCAAATGTGTGCCCTAAATTCTGCCAGTCACATCGTCACTAAACTTGGACTTGCAGGTGATCAGTTACATTGGGGAGATGAGATTTACAGTACAGACTCACTATAAAAATCGAGGTGAATGTTCAAAAGATACTGGGCATGCACAGTGACAGTTGAGCACTACAAAGTCGGAAATCCTTGCACATGAGGCCGGTCTCCTTTGACCACCTCCTCCTAATCCTACTTCCCTTCCTGGAAGAAACCACAGTTACCACCTCGGTGTATCTCCTTCCACACCTTCTGCTATTACCTTTTACTAATACTCTTTAATGATAATAATAATAATAATAATAATAATAATAATACTCTTAAAAGTTAATGACCTGAGCATGGTGGCGCACGCTTGTAATCTCAGCATTTGGGAGGCGGAGACCTGAGAATCCAGGTTCGCGGCCAGCCTCAGCTACCTAGTGGGGCACTCCGCAACTTAGGGAGACCCTGTTTCAAAAATAAAAAGAATTTTAAAAAAATAGGGTTGGGAGTATAGCTTGGAGGTAGAATGCCCGAGTTCAATCCCCAGTACCAAAAAAAAAAAAAAAAAAAAAAAAAAG
>PVLC010018968.1:7833-31394 GCA_004027655.1 Graphiurus murinus | reverse complement strand
AAAAAAAAAAAAAAAAAAAAAAAAAAAAAAAAAAAAAAAAAAAAAAAAAAAAAAAAAAAAAAAAAAAAAAAAAAAAAAAAAAAAAAAAAAAAAAAAAAAAAAAAAAAAAAAAAAAAAAAAAAAAAAGGGCTGGGGATATAGCTCGGAGGTAGAATGCCCCTGAGTTCAATCCCCAGTACCACAAAAAAAAAAAAAAGAAATATTCAGAAAAAGCGTAAGTTTTTAGAATTGCAAGACTAAGAAGAAATTTAATATAAAATGCTTCAGTTTCTTATACTTACCCACATCAATTTATGATTGAACATCATATTGGATTAAAAAAATTCTCTATTTGGTATGTGGACTATTGGTAATCTCTCTCATATTGAATAGAAGCTATTTATTGTTTTATGTATTACAAAACAAATACATGCCCTCTTCAAGGATAGCTTTGCAGTTATAACTATGCCCTAGTCTCTGCTCCTTAGCTCTGGAGTTTTTCCAAAGCTAAATATTCTCATTTCTTTCAGCCATCTTGTTAGGTAATTTAAGTTCGTTCAGTATTCTTACTGCTCTTTCTGAACTCACTTTTTTTTAATCCCCTTTAAAAGTGGCACCCAGGATGAATATGCTAGAATAGGACTATCATCTTCATTCTAGAAACTTCTTCCATTATTGCCTCAAAGTTATAACCTTCGTGGCAACCACATCAAACTGTTGATCTTGCTGGACGTGGTGGCGCACGCTTGTGATCCCAGCATTCGGGAGGCTGAGACTGGAGGATTCGGGTTCGCGGCCAGCCTCAGCTACCTAGTGAGGCACTTCACAACTTAGTGAGACCCAGTTTCAAAATAAAGAATGAGAAATAGGGCTGGGGGTGTAGCTCGGAGGCAGAACGCCCCTGAGTTCAATCCCCAGTACCGCAAAAAAAAAAAAAAACTGTTGATCTTCATTATGTATTATTTAGGAAATTATTAAAAATAAAATCTCCTGCCAAACCAAAAGAGTCCTCTCCACAAACTATAAAAAAGAATGAAACAACCTGGGCCTGGTGGCACACGCCTTTAATCCCGTACTTGGAGGTTAGCAAGTAATTGAGACTCTCAGCAACCTAGTGAGACTGTTTCAAAACCAAAAAAAATAAATTGGTGGTGGGGAGGGGGCCTGGGGGCAGTTGGAGGTTAAATGTTCCTGGGTTCAATCCCCAGTACCACACACACACACAAAGAATGAAATAGATTTATAATTGAATGAGCATTAAACCAAGACTGCAATGAATGTCACAGCCTAAGAAAGAAATCTCCCCCTAGACTCCCATATATCTGAGACAAAGAGAACTTGGATAGGGGAAATGCTGAAAGAACAGCAAGGGGTAGGGGGCAGTTCTCTTTCATCTTTGACACCAGGAAAAATTCAAATTTTTAAAAACTTGTTTTTACCTTTACATTTTGTAAATTAAAGAAAACACAGATCCCTTTACTATACTTGTTGCTACAAATTTCTGTTTTCCCAGTCCATACATATGCATTTGGTTTTTTGGACCCCAGTGTGGGATTTTGCATTTCTTAGACATTCTTGACTGGGATCAGTGTCAAAAGTCACAGGTACGTGATTTATAGAAACCATGATTTTCAGTTTTTGATTATACACACACACCTATAGTCTCTTGTGCCTCTCCTCTTTACCTCAGTTCTTTAATGATTATTACCAATAGATTGTCAATCTGTTTTCCAATTTTGCTTGTTTTAGTACCCTGCACTAGACTTCAGTTCTTTGTTGTTTTTCCATATCCATTGCTATTAACCCTTATTTTACCTTTTTATTTTCATTCTTCCTTACAATCTGTCATGTGATTCCAGTGTACATTTTGTACTTTTCTACCCAAATATTATTTTCCTCCAGAGAGGAAACAGAAACAAGTAAGGGTAATAGAATAGGGTAATCAGAATTATACTTTTGACCTATTTTTCCATTCCTTCTTGCTCCAAAAATAAACTAATCAGATTTGGGCTGTCTTTAGCCTCCCTCTGTTTTGTTTTCTTTTGTTTTTTGTATTTTGGTCTTAATTCATTGAGATAGGCTTTCTTGGTACTTTATTTTTCTACCCACATTATGTGGGCCCTCATTTCAGATCCGTTGCACATGATTTAGTATCTGAAGACAGCTTCTTGCTGAATCTTTAGTAACCTCCTCAGCCTCCTCTGATTCCTCATCGTCAGGGTTGTGGTGGTGCTCTCATTTCCAGCTGTTTGAGCAGTGTTCTTTTATACTCTGGGAGAGAGTACCCTAAAAGCATGTCTCTTTTTTGCCTGACCATTTCTATAATCTAGAGAATATGTTTACATTGTAAGAAATTCTATGCAGTCTGTTTACTCTTTCTTTTCAAGGCCAGTATGAATCCTGAGGTGATGATAAATTTGTTTCTATCGTATTTAGGTCCTTTTTCATGAAGATGGTAGTGTAAAAGGAATCGCTACTAATGATGTAGGAATACAGAAGGATGGCGCACCAAAGGTAAACCTTTTAATAATTATGTTGCTAAAAAACTAACAAAAAAGAAAGAAACTACTCAAACTCAGTAACTTAGGTCTTGCTACAAACTACAGATTAATTATGAAGATTTTAGAATATTAAAAAATATAGCCAGACATGATGGCATACACCTGTAATCCTAGTACTTGGAAGGCAGAGACAGGACTATCACAGGTTTTAGACCAGCCTCAACAACTCAGCAAGACTCTCAGCAACTTAGCAAGACCCTATTTCAAAAAATTTTTAAAAAGGACAGGGGGTGTACCTCAGAGATAGAATACCCCTGGGTTCAGTCTACAGTACCACAAAATAGATACGTATGGCTGGGGATGTAGCCCAGTGGTAAAGAAAGTACCTGCCTAGTATGCATGAGTCCCTGGGTTCCATGGCCACACCAGATAGAAAAAAAATATATAGAAGCAAGCTAGATGTGGTGGTGCACACCTGTAATTCCAGTACTTGAAAGATTGAGAACATCCTCAACAACCTAGCAAGACTCCCAGCAACCTAGCGAGACCTTGTTTCAAAATTTAAAAAAGGACTGGGAGTGTAGTTCAGTGGTAGAAGGCCTCTGTATTCAGTCTCCAGTACCACAAAAATGTATGAGTGTGTATGTGTGTATACAGCTTTTAGCTTAACAAGTATATTTTTAAAAATAATTTTTAAAAGACAAGATATATGCTATATAAAACACATGCATGTCACAGGTTTTATTTTCATAAACACATGCATGTCAGAGATTTTTAACTTCATGAGTGAATCTGTAAGATATTACAACCAGTTCAAGGAGAGTTCAAAACACATACACATATATAGGTCATGGATCACCTGCATTGCCACCGCCACAATTTCTATTCTTGTGGGCAAGAATCATGTATGTTATTATCAGTAGGTAAATACTGATAGACTTTGACCTCATTTTAACAGGTCAGGTCTTTTGGTAGATGGAAAATTGGTTGCCTTTCTCTCATTCAAAATGTAAGCCTGAGCCAGATGTGGTGACACACGCTTGTAATCCCAGTACTTGGGAGGCTGAGACAAAAGGATCACGGGTTTGAGGACAGACTCAGCAATCTAGAGAAACCCCGTTTTAAAGCATAAAGAAATAGGAAGCCAGGCATGATGGCGCACACTTCTAATCCCAGCATTTGGGAGACCTGAGACTGGAGGATCCGGGTTCGGGGCCAGCCTCAGCTACTTAGTGAGGCACTCCACAACTTACTGAGACCCTGTTTCAAAATAAAGAATAAAAAATAGGGCTGGGGGTGTAGCTCGGAGGTAGAATGCCCCTGAGTTCAATCCCCAGTACCACAAAAAATAAATAAATAAAATACATAGAGCTGGGGGTGTAGCTTGGAAGTAGAATGCCCCTGGGTTCAATCCCCAGTACCAAAAAAAAATGTAAGCCTGAACAGTTTTCAGATTTCAAAATTTGTATTTTTTAATCTGTGAAAGAAAAGCCATTAAGATATAGCCTATACATTTCCTTGGAAAAGACAAGGAAAAAGTACTTTGCATTTCTATAATAAGAGCCAAACACACAAATTAACATCTTTTTTTTTTTTTTTTTTTTTTTTTTTTTCCAGTACTGGGGATTGAACTCAAGGCATTCTACCTGTGAGCTACACCCCCAGCCCTATTTTTTATTCTTTATTTGGAAACAGGGTCTCACTAAGTTATGGAGGCCTCACTAAGTAGCTGAGGCTAGGGGAGAACCTGGATCCTCCAGTCTCAGCCTCCCATGTACTGGGATTACAAGCGTGCACCACCATGCCTGGCTACAAATTAACATCTTAACGAATTACCTATTTATGTTTACTTGTTACCTAATTTCCCAACTAGATTATAAACTTCATAAAGACAGAGATGATATAAGGTTATTCCATGCCTGGCACAGTGCCAGGTATGTATTAGGTACTCAGTAAATATTTGTTTACAGATAGTTTATCCTCCTTTCTGTCACTCGTAAACAAAACTTTACGAAACTAGAATATCATCTAGTTTGCTCCAGCAAATCTTCCTGCTTCTTGCTACTTACTCAGAAAGCAAGTGGCAAAGCTCATAAGTTACACCTATTTTAGGACCCCTAGTGATTTAATTGGTTGTATCAGAATCACCTAAGGATCTGGGTGTGGTGACATACACTTGTAATCCCAGTGCTTGGGAGGCTAAAACAGGAGGATCACCGATTCGAGGACAGCCTCAGCAAGTAGTAAGACTCTCAGCAACCTAGCAAGATCCTGTTTCAAAGCAAATAAATTAAATTGGTCTGGGGGTGTATCTTGAAGGTAGAATGCCCTGGGGTTCAATCCCCAGTACCACAAAATACTCATCTGAAGTTCTAAGGCTCAGCATATGCTGCGGTAGGTAGAAGAAGCTAGTTCCTAAACAAGCACCCAGAGATTCTGATGCATAGCCACGTGTACAAACAACTGCTACCTCATAATGATAAAGAATATTGGTTTTCCTACAAGTGGTTATATTTTCTATATTATGAAAATTTTATTATAAAATTTATAAGTAGCCGGGCGTGGTGGCGCACGCTTGTAATCCCAGCATTCGGGAGGCTGAGACCGGAGGATCCGGGTTTGCGGCCAGCCTCAGCTACCTAGTGAGACACTCCGCAACTTAGTGAGACTCGGTTTCAAAATAAAGAATAAAAAATAGGGCTGGGGGTATAGCTCGGAGGTAGAATGCCCCTGAGTTCAACTCCCAGTACTGCAAAAAAAAATAAAATAAAATAAAATTTATAAGTAATAACACTGTTTTTTGTGGTAATAGGGATTGAACCCAGATTCTACCTCAGAACTATACCCCCAGCCCTATTTTATTTTTTATTTTGAAACAGGGTCTTACTAAGTTGCTAAGGGCCTCAATAAGTTGCTGAGGCTAGATGCAAACCTGCAATCCTCCTGTCTAAACCTCCCATGTAACTGGGATTACAAGCATGTGCCACCATGCATGGCTAATAACTTGCTGCTTAATGTCACACTAAAATATACACAAAGTCTGTCTATTTCAGTTTTGTGTGTTCTCATATTTGTTCAAAATTTTGTATGTTCTGTTTTCTATATTTATACAAACATTTTATATATTATATTCATAAAAATATAAAAGCATAAAAGAAACTTGGCATGGTAGTGCACACCTGTAGTCCCGACTACTTGGGAGGCTGAGGCAGAAGGATCACTTGAGCTCCAGAGGTGGAGACCAGCCTAGGCAACACAGCAAGGCCCCAACTCTTTTTTTGTTTGTTTGGTTTTTGGTTTTGGTTTTTTTTGTTTTTTTTTTTTTTGTTTTTTTTTTTTTGCAGTGCTGGGGATTGAACTCGGGGGGCATTCTACCTCCAAACTATACCCCCAGCCCTATTTTTTTTAATTCTTTATTTTGAAACAGGGTCTCCCTAAGTTGTGGAGGGCCTCAATAGGTAGCTGAGGCTGACTGAGAGCCCCGATCCTCTGGTCTCAGCCTCCCAAATGCTGGGATTACAAGCGTGTGCCACCACCCTGGCAAGGCCTCGTCTCCTAAGAAAACAAAGCTAAGTTAGGCCTGGTAGCACATGCCTGTAATCCCAGTATTTGGGAGACTAAGAAGATCACAGGATCAAGACCAGCCTAGACAATTAAGTGAGACCCTGTTTCAAAATAAAAAATAAAATCGGGTTTGGGGTGTAGCTCAGGGGTAGAATGTCCTTGGGGTCAATCTCCAGTACCAAAAAGAAAAAAAAAAAAAGACTGAAAAATCATAGAGTACAATAGAGTCTTAGTGTTTGAGCCCCAAAATCTAAGTTGGTTTTTGGTGTTTTATTTTGTAGTACTGGGTATTGAACCCAGGGCATTCTACCTGTGAGCTATTACCCCCCCCCCCCCGCCCTATTTTGTTATTTTTTTTTTTTAAACAGGGTTTCACTAAGTTGCTGAAGCTGGTCTTGACCCTATAATCATCCTGTCAGCCTTCCAGATAATGGAACTATAGGCCTTCACCACCATGCCCATATAAGTTTTTTAACTAGTAATTTTAATACCACAAGTTTGGAGTGGAGAAAATCAAGTATTCTATTGACTCTTGTGTCTTTACTGTTCCATTCTATATATAACTCATTTGCTTGGGATTTTCTCCCTGATATTTCAGTGAAAAAGCTCAAGTCATAACACCCCCCAACCCCAGCCTGCCAGTGTGGTAGTCTGTTTTCTCTTACTTGACCTCCTAGAATATACATACACACGTCATATATGTGTATACACATATGCACATTATGTCATACATGACATAAACATTTCACAAGAAAAAGAAGTTACCAATAAACATGTATAATATTTTTAAACTCTCTAGCAACCAAAGTTCATAATAAAGTAATTCTTATTATTCAGACTGAAAATAGGGCTGGGAGTATAGCTCCGAGGTAGAATGCCCCTGAGTTCAATCCCCAGTACCGTATGGGTCCAAGCAGTGCTTATAGTAAACTCTGGAACATCCTAAATATTCAACTATTAGAATTTGGTTGAAAAATACGGGTCTCTATTCAAACATTAAAATGAATGTTTTATTCAGTGTATATTGCTTTAGGCAAATCACTTTATAAATGTGAACAGTTATAAAACTGTGTCAGTATAAACCTATTAATGGTATGAGTGTATCTTGTATACACACATACATGTAAACATATGACTTAAAGAACATCAAAAGATATTTCATACTTCCTAATTATTGTTTTTTCAGTAACTTTATTGAGTACATACCATGTGCCAGAAATAAATGCAAAATATATTACGAGAGAGAAAAATTCTCGTTGTACCTCATTTTATAGTAGAAAAAAATGTTTTGGCTTTACAATACTTTGTGTTCAACAAGAGGGAAAAAATAAAATTAAAGTGAAAAAAGCAAATAGCTGAAGAGTATGTTCAGTGTGATACTATTTATGTTTAAGAGAATATAAATAGGTTTTTGTTTTTTTTTTTTTTTTTTGCGGTACTGGGGGTTGAACTCTGGGGCATTCTACCTCCGAGCTATACCCCCAGCCCTATTTTTTATTCCTTATTTTGAAACCGGGTCTCACTAAGTTGCGGAGTGCCTCACTTAGGAAGCTGAGGCTGGCCGCGAACCCGGATCCTCCGGTCTCAGCCTCCCGAATGCTGGGATTACAAGCATGCGCCACCACGCCTATAAATAGGTTTTATGTAGTTTTTTATTCATAGAATTTTTCTGGCATGATTTACAAGAAAACTATTAAGGGATATTTGGGGGGGATGATTTTGTTCATATTTTGCTTCAAATAGACTGGAAAATCAAACAATGAGGAAATGGCATTTTCACTTTATATTGGCATATTGAGCATGTTATATTGGCTTTTTTTTTTTTTGCGGTACTGGGGATTGAACTCAAGGGCATTCTACCTCCGAGCTACACCCCCAGCCCTATTTTTTATTCTTTATTTTGAAACCGGGTCTCACTAAGTTGCGGAGTGCCTCACTAGGTAGCTGAGGCTGGCCGCGAACCCAGATCCTCAGGTCTCAGCCTCCCGAATGCTGGGATTACAAGCGTGCGCCACCACGCCCGGCTTTATATTGGCTTTTTTAAAAACAAAGACATGACATAAAGTGTAAATTGGATCCCACTTACAACAGTACTTATTCTTATTTCCAATATATATTTTAACTGTCTCTTCTTTTTTTTTTTCCTCGCAGTATGGGGGTTGAACTCAGGGGCATTCTACCTCTGAACTATACCCCCAACCCTATTTTTTATTCTTTATTTTGAAACAGGGTCTCACTAAGTTGCAGAGTGCCTCACTAGGTAGCTGAGCCTGGCCGCGAACCCGGATCCTCCAGTCTCAACCTCCCAAATGCTGAGATTACAAGCTTTAACTGTCTCTTCTATACCTGTATCATAGTTCAACTTAAAATTGACCAGAAAATGAGTGTGTTTTAAATTGCCACTTAACATGTTTTTGCATTTTAGACAACATTTGAGAGGGGACTAGAAATACATGCCAAAGTCACAGTTTTTGCAGAGGGTTGCCATGGACACCTAGCCAAGCAACTTTATAAGAAGTTTGACTTGAGGGCCAATTGTGATGCCCAGACCTATGGGATTGGACTGAAGGAGGTATTCTATTTTATTACAATTTTAATTTTGAATGATGGAACTTAATTTGTATTATATAGCTTGCAATATTGACTTAATTTCAGTTATATCTTATTGACTTGAAATGTTCATTATAACTAAAAATATTTGAGGTATTTTTCAAAGGGCTAGACAATATTACTAATCAATTTACATTATTGTCTAAATTACATTTGGAATAGTTTTATCAAATGGTGCTCAAAATAAGTCTTGAATTTGAAAATATTTGAATCTTGATTTTTGTTTTCATAGTAATACCATCTTCTATAGTAGAATTGGATTTGTTATCCATATGCTATTTGTAGGTTGACCACATTCTACTGAGAAGTGTTTATTTGGAATTGTAATGTGAGCCAAGGCATGGTGGCACACACCTGTAACCCCAGCAGAGTACTCTGGAGGCTCAGTCTATTCTCCAGTCTCTTTTTCCAAATGTTAGGCTTATTAAAGTATAAAATTTTCCAGGCTTGGTGACACATGCTTATATCCAGTATTTGGGAGGCTGACACAGGAGGATCACAGGAGGATCACAGGCTCAGCAACTTAGCAAGTCCCTCAGCAACCTAGTGAGACCTTGTTTTGAAATAAAAAAGGGCTGGCGGTGTAGCTCAGAGGTAGAATCACTGGATTCAATCCCTACTACCGCAAAAAAAAAAAAAAAAAAAAAAAATTTCAGATGAAAATTCAGATTTTAATAATTTACCAGTCTGAAAATAAAATAAACAATTTGTTTTAGTGTAAGGGAATGGGGGCAGGAGGGAATAACACTTTAACAATAACATAAGAGCCGGTGTGGTGGCACACACTTGTAATCCCAGCATTTGGGAGGCTGAGACCGGAGGATCTGGGTTTGCAGCCAGCCTCAGCTACCTAGTGAGACACTCCGCAACTTAGTGAGACCTTGTTTCAAAATAAAGAATAAAAAATAGGGCTGGGGGGTATAGCTCAGAGGTAGAATGCCCCTGAGTTCAATCCCCAGTACCACAAAAAATAATAATAATAATAACATATGTATTATAAAGTAATAGATCTTAAGTATGCAGCATCATTAATTTTTACACAGTGTATGTAGCTACACCCAGGTGATGATAACAGAACATTATCCCAGAAGTTTTCCCTCATCCTTTCAGTGTTGCTTGATATAATCAAAGGAAAGTTTTAACAGTTTGAGACTCTAATCTTTTAAAGGGCTCATAACTTTTCCAACCAATTTCTTTTGACTTTTCTTTGGGCCATAGTGGAGATTGAACCCAGGGGATTCCACCTGAGCTACATTTTCGACCCTTTTTTTTCTTTTTTGTGGTACTGGGGATTGAACCCAGGGATGTTCTACCACTGAGTTACACCCCAACCCTTTTTATTTTTTATTTTAAAACAAGATCTTTCTAAGATACCACATATTTGCCTCAAAACTTCAATCTTCCTTTCTCAGCCTCCCAAATAAAGGCATGTGTCGTTGAACCTGGCTCCCAAGTACTGGGGATTGAACCCAGGGGCATTCTGCCTCCGAGCTACACCTCCAGCCCAAATTTTTAAATCTTTATTTTGAAACAGGGTCTCACTAAGTCGTGGAGGGTGTCACTAAGTAACTGAGGCTGACTGCAAACCTACGATCCTCCTGTCTCAGCCTCCCAAGTACTAGAATTAAAAGCATGTGCCACCACGCCTGGCCAGCCCTTTTAATTTTGAGATATAACTTCCCTAAGTTGCCAAAGCTAGCCTGGAATTTGCAATTCGCCTGCCTCCAGAGTTGCTGGGATTACAGACTTGTGCCACTATGCCTGGCCCAACCAATTTCTTTACTTAGATTCAATATGCTGCAGTTTCATGTAATTTTCTTTGATACATGAAGTAATTTTTTGTGTTGCTCATATTAAAGTTTTTCTCTTTAATACTATTAAACATTTTGATTTTGTTGTGTACTTTTGGGTTTTTAGTTATGGATTATTGATGAAAAGAAGTGGAAACCGGGGAGAGTAGATCATACTGTTGGTTGGCCCTTGGACAGACACACTTATGGAGGCTCTTTTCTCTATCATTTAAATGAAGGTGAACCCCTAGTAGCTCTTGGTTTTGTGGTAAGTTATATCTCCATTATGGGAAATTCTGCTAGAGAATTCTGCTAGATCATCGGTGTTGTAAAGCAAGGGTTCTTAATCTGGAGAATATAAAATGCTTTTCATTTAATTTCATCAAAGCCAATTTCCACCATGGCATGCTGCCACCAAATATGAAATCAGCAATAAATTGAACCTGTAACAATTTTTTTTTCTTTTTTTTTTTTTTTTTGCGGCACTGGGGATTGAACTCAGGGGCATTCTACCTCTGAGCTATACCCCCAGCCCTAGTTTTTATTCTTATTTTGAAACCGAGTCTCACTAAGTTGCGGAGTGCCTCACTAGGTAGCTGAGGCTGGCCGCGAACCGGGATCCTCCGGTCTCAGCCTCCCAAATGCTAGGATTACAAGCGTGCGCCACCACGCCCGGCTAACCTGTAACTATTTTAAAACAAGCAGTTTTTTCTTTCTTAGTAACCTGCATCTTCATAGTAAATTATATTGTGAACATTACAAGGAATGGAAAAATACATGTAAGGTTTTCTGCACCTTGCATTCAGTGGCAGCTTTACAGTTTGGTTTCAACTTTAGTTTGGTGTCAAGGGTATACATGTACATGACACATTGTTAAGTTTATGCATTTTTGATGTTTTAGCCCCTAGTCAGGTGTTCAATGCATAACCCTTGGGTAGTTATCCTCCTAGTGACTTACTCTTACCAAAGGAAAAAAGTATAGTTGTTAATTTCAGCACTTTGGTAATGCCTTGCCAAATGTTGCCTTTTATATTTCTTATCCTCAAAATAAGGAGCCGGGCGTGGTGGTGCACGCTTGTAATCCCAGCATTTGGGAGGCTGAGACTGGAGGATCCAGGTCGCGGCCAGCCTCAGCTACCTAGTGAGGCACTCCACAAACTTAGTGAGACTCTGTTTCAAAATAAAGAATAAAAACTAGGGCTGGGGGTATAACTCGGAGATAGAATGCCCCTGAGTTCAGTCCCCAGTACCGCAAAAAAAAAAAAAAAAAAGGAAAATAGGACTGGGGGTGTAGCTTGGAGGTAGAATGCCCTTGAGTTCAATCCCCAATACCGCAAAAAAAAGAAAATAGTAATTATAACTCTCGTAGAAACATTACTCATACCTAGTTATTTATTTAAATTTGTATTACAACATAAATTCCTGCAAATATTTTGCATATAAGAAATTTAATGTATGTATTTTCTGATTAAAAAAAAGTCTACATTGTATAAATGTCATATAAACATTTTAAGGTTGGTCTAGACTATCAAAACCCATACCTGAGCCCATTTAGAGAGTTCCAAAGGTGGAAACACCATCCCAGCATTCAGCCAACATTAGAAGGTGGGAAAAGGATTGCCTACGGAGCCAGAGCTCTCAATGAAGGTGGACTTCAGGTAACTCTTCAAACTTTTTTTCCTTAATTTTATGTCATAAATTCAGAATTAGAAATATAATGTAACCATGCCGGGCGTCGTGACACATGCTTGTAATCCCAGTACATGGGAGGCTGAGACAGGAGGATCCGGGTTCGTGGCCAGCCTTAGCTACTTAGTGAGGCACTCTGCAACTTAGTGAGACCCTGTTTCAAAATAAAGAATAAAAAAAAAAATAGGGCTGGGGGTGGAGCTCGGAGGTAGAATGCCCCTGGGTTCAATCCAGGGGAAAAAAAAAATATAATGTAACCAGCCAAGTATGGTTGCACACACCTGTAACTCCAGTACTTGAGAGGCTGAAACAGGAGGACCACAAGTTTGAGACCAGCCTCAGCAATTGAGTGAGTAATAATGAAAATGGTTTATACACAGAATGGAATTTTACTCAGCCATAAAAAAAAGAATAAAATTATGTAATTTGCAGGAAAATGGATGGAACTACAGAATATTATAATACGTAAGATCAAAAACAGTCTCAGAAAGCCAAGGATCAAAGATTTTCTCAGTTTGGAAACTAGAACAAAAATAGGAAGCAAAAGGGACTTCAGTCAAATGAGAGCAAACAGAATAGTGGAAAGGGATTAGGGGAGGGAGGTGTGAAGGAAAAACAAGGTTTGAGGAAGAGAACAGTACAAATAAGTTCTGTCTGTATAAGAAAGTTTCAAGCCAGGTATGTTGGTACACACCTGTACTATTACCCAGTACTTAGGAAATAAAATAGAGCTGGGGGTGTTGCTTATGAAATAAAATAGAGCTGGGGGTGTTGCTTATGAAATAAAATAGAGCTGGGGTAGAATGCCTCTAGGTTCAATCTCCAGAACCACACACACACAAAAAAGTTTCAGCACCAGTCTCACTAGCATTTATGTGGAGGAAGAGGGGAAGAATACAAAAGGAAATACACCAAGTAATGTCTGCATGTGTGTTTGTAGCACTTTGAATCTCACTATGATGTCTAATTACACTATACCAATAAAAGTATAAAAATTACTTTGGAAATTTAGCTTATTAAGTTTATTGTTTAGAGCTGGGTATAGTGGTGCATGGCTGTCATCCCAGTACTTGGGAGGCTGAGACAGGAGGATTGCAGGTTCAAGACCAGCCTCAAGAACCTAGAGAGACACTATTTCAAAAATAAAAAGGAGCTGGGCGTGGTGGCCCATGCTTGTAATCCCAGCATTCGGGAGGCTGAGACTGGAGGATCCGGGTTCGCGGCCAGCCTCAGCTACCTAGTGAGGCACTCCGCAACTTAGTGAGACTCGGTTTCAAAATAAAGAATAAAAAATAGGGCTGGGGGTGTAGCTCGGAGGTAGAATGCCCCTGAGTTCAATCCCCAGTACCACAAAAAAATAAAAAAATAATAAATAAATAAATAAATAAATAAAAAGGAGCCAGGCGTGGTGGCACATGCTTGTAATCCCAGTATTTGGGACACTGAGACCGGAGGATCCGGATTGACAGCCAGCCTCCGCTATTTAGTGAGGACCTCCGCAACTTAGTGAGACCCTGTTTCAAAATAAAGAATAAAAATTAGGGCTGGGGGTATAGCCCGGAGGTAGAATGCCCTAGGTTCAATCCCCAAATAAATAATATATAAATAAATAAATAGGAAGCCAGGCCTGATGGCACATGCTTGTAATCCCAGTACTTGGGAGGCTGAGACAGGAGGATTGCAGGTTTGCAGCCAGCCTCAGCTACTTAGGCCCTCCACAACTGAATGAGACTGTTTCAAAATAAAAAATAGTAGGGGTGTAGCTCAGAGGTAGAATGCCCCTGGGCTCAATCCCCAGTCCCACAAAAAAAAGAGGTGTGGGGGTTCAATACCAATCCCCAGTACCGCAAAAAAATAAAATATGTTTTAATCTTAAATTTGTCCCATGTAGGTCAGTCGTGGGGTAGAAAAGGGAGAAATTTTTAATGGAAAAATAGTTAATAGTCCTAATCCTCACTCTTAGGGAAGGAGAAAATTGCCCCTGCTGTCCTTCTTGTGTTGCATTCATTTTCACATATTTGTCGACCTTTCTCTGTAGCTCTAGACTTGATCTGGAGTATTCAGTTTTGCCTAATATGAGCTAACAAATGTATTCTGAATCTTTTCTCAGTCTATACCAAAACTCACCTTTCCTGGTGGTCTATTAATTGGCTGTAGCCCTGGTTTCATGAATGTTCCCAAGATCAAAGGTACCCACACAGCAATGAAAAGTGGAAGTTTGGCAGCAGAATCAATTTTTAATCAACTAACTAGTGAAACTCTGCAATCAAAGACAATAGGTAAGAAATTTCTATTACAGGAAAGAAAGTTGCCAGGTTGTATCTGCTGAGTTGACATTAAATGACATACATCACAGCCTGGCATAATGGCACATACCTGTAATCTCAGTACTTGGGAGGCTGAGACAGGAGGATAGCAGGTTTGAGGCCAGCCTCAGCAACTTAGATTAGATCCTGTCTCAAAATAAAAAATAAAGTAGGGCTGGTGGTGTAGCTCAGAGGTAGAACACCCCTGGGTTCAATCCCCAGAACAAGAAAGAAGGGGGGAAAAAAATACCTGAAATCCCAGGAGTTGGAAGGCTGAGAGACAGGAGGATCACAGGTTTGAGGCCAGCCTCAGCAATTTAACAAGACTCTAAGCAGCCGAGCGAAACCCTGTTTCAAAACAAAAAATTTAAAAAGGGGTTAGGGGCATAGCTTGGAGGTAAAATGTCCCTGGGTTCAATCCCCAATACAACCAAAATAAAAAAGACATACATAAGACATATAAAGTATTAAGATGTGTGCTGTACAAAAATGAAAAACAACTACATGACCTACTCTGAAAACTTAAGTTAGTGTTTTAGCCAGGCATGGTGGTGCATGCTTGTAATCCCAGTACTTGGGAGGCTGAGATAGAAGGATCCAGGTTCATGGCCAGCCTCAGCTACTTAGTGAGGCCCTCCACAACTTAGTGAGACCCTGTTTCCAAATAAAGAATAAAAAATAGGGCTGGGGGTGTAGCTTGGAGGTAGAATGCCCCAGGGTTCAATCGCCAGTACTGCAAAAAAAAAGTGTTGTTTTATTTACATCAAAATACCACCAGTGGTATCTCCCTTTCCTAGAAAGCATTCCAAATTTGATTGTACTGCATTTACATTAATATATGTAGTGTAGATGATGTTTCATAAATATCAAAGCACCTTTAGGCTGAAAATAGAACAGCTCTGCAGCAGGCAGAATCAGCCACCTATTCCTTAATAAGCATTGTAGGCACAGGCCCAAGTTAAAATTAGCGAGGAACAGCCAGCACTTCACCTCACTTACACCTTAATCTAAAAAGACTCTCTAGTGATGCTCAGTTTTTCTCAAAGCCAGTTTCCCCACCTCTGACTTCACCTCATACCACTCTCCACTGCAGTCACACCGGCCTCTTTACAGTTCAAGAAACACGCCATGCTTGCTCCCGTCTCATGGTCTTTGCTCAGAACCAGCTCCCTCCATCCCTTTGCCTTTGTCCAAGTATCACCCAAGTGGCCCTGTCTGGACCACAGCAGTTAATCTGTACTACCAATTAAGAGCACTATCCCTCTTACACCTTTTATTTAAACATACAAAGCACTTCTATCCCCTTAAATTTTTTTAGTACTTCCAACCCTTTGGCATGCTGTTTACTTGGCACATACTAGTAACTCAATATTTGATATAAGCCGTATTCCTTAGAAATCACAGATAACACATGTTCCACTAGTTAGGATTATACAGCTTAGGAGCTGGGGTACAGATTGGTGATAGAGTGATTGCCCAGCATGTGCAAGGCCCTAGGGTTCCATAGCACTGGGGAAAAAAAAAAAAAAAGCATGCAACGTAGTTGTGCTTTCTAGTATCTTTGTAGGGATGGAGGCCTTGCATATGGAAATGGGAGATGTGGTAGAACACAAAAAAGTCAAGAGTAAGCCGGGCGTGGTGGCGCACGCTTGTAATGCCAGCATTCGGGAGGCTGAGACCGGAGGATCCGGGTTCTCGGCCAGCCTCAGCTACCTAGGGAGGCACTCCGCAACTTAGTGAGACTCGGTTTCAAAATAAAGAATAAAAAATAGGGCGGGGGTATAGCTCGGAGGTAGAATGCCCCTGAGTTCAATCCCCAATACCACAAAAAAAAAAAAAAAGGGCAAGAGTACTTCAAATAGAATAGGCAAGATGGTATAGAATGGTTGGCTAGAAACTTTTTTTTTTCCAGTACTGGGATTGAACCCAGGGACATTCTACCTACAAGTTATACCCCCAGCCCTATTTTTTATTCTTTATTTTGAAACAGGGTCTCAGGAAGTTGCGGAGAGCCTCACTAAGTAGCTGAGGCTGGCCACGGACCCGGATCCTCTGTCTCAGCCTCCCAAGTACTGGGATTACAAGCGTGCACCACCACGCGCTAGAAACCTTTTCTTCTAATTTTCTTGTTACTTATTGTTCCTTGTTGGACCACCAGCCATACTTCAGCTGTATCATGTACATAGTATCACATATATCTAGTAGTGGAGCCAGAATATCACAAAGACAAGGAATAAGACCTCTGAGAAAGGGGAGAGCCAGGACAGGAAAAAAAGAGTAGTTAAGTCACTGTGGAGTTCATGAATGCCAGTGAGAAGTACCAATCACCTCCTTAAATCGAGGCATGCACCAAGTTTTAGGTATTATAGGCTAACTTAAAAAAACAAACAAACGCCGGGCGTGGTGGCGCACGCTTGTAATCCCAGCATTCGGGAGACTGAGACCGGAGGATCCGGGTTCGCGGCCAGCCTCAGCTACCTAGTGAGGCACTCCGCAACTTAGTGAGACTCGGTTTCAAAATAAAGAATGAAAAATAGGGCTGGGGGTGTAGCTCGAAGGTAGAACGCCTCTGAGTTCAATCCCCAGTACCGCAAAAAAAAAACAAACAAACAAACAAACAAACAAACAAAAAACAGAAATGTATTCTCTCCAAGTTACACAAACTACAAACCTAAAACCAAGGTGTTGGCAGGACCATACTCTTTCTGAAATCTCTTCAGACTAGTTTTTTTGTTGTTGTTTTTTTGTCTCCCCCAGCTTCTGCAAGCTTTAAGCATATCTTGGCTTGTGGATGTGTAACTCAAGTCTCTGCCTCCATCTTCACCTGACCATCTGTATTTTGTCTTTTTTTTTTTTTTTTTTTTTTTTTTTGCAGTACTGGGGATTGAACTCAGGGGCATTCTACCTCCGAGCTACACCCCCAGCCCTATTTTTTTTATTCTTTATTTTGAAACTGAGTCTCACTAAGTTGCAGAGTGCCTCACTAGGTAGCTGAGTCTGGCCACGAACCCGGATCCTCTGGTCTCAACCTCCTGAATGCTGGGATTACAAGCGTGCGCCACCACGCCCGGCTCTATTTTGTCTATTCTTAAAGGGACACTTATTGCATTAGGGACCCAATTACATCTATAGCCACCCTATTACAAGGTCACAGTCTGAAGGTTGGGGGGTTAGGACTTAAAAATAAAATTTTGCAGGGGCATATTTCAGTTCATTACAGGTAAAAATAGGCTGAGTGATGGATTATAAAATGTTTCCTTTTAAGCCGGGCGTGGTGGCACACGCTTGTAATCCCAGCATTCGGGAGGCTGAGACCGGAGGATCCAGGTTCGCGGCCAGCCTCAGCTACCTAGTGAGGCACTCTGCAACTTAGTGAGACTCGGTTTCAAAATAAAGAATAAAAAATAGGGCTGAGGGTGTAGCTTGGAGGTAGAATGCCCCTGAGTTCAATCCCCAGTACCGCAAAAAAAAAAAAAAAAAAGTTTCCTTTTATAGGTAACATTGTGTGGGGGGGGAAGGGGTACTGGAGATTGAACCCAGAGGCATTCTACCTTTGAGCTACACCCCCAGTCCAATTTCATTTCTTATTTGGAAACAGGGTCTCATTACTTGCTAAAGCTGTCCTTGAACCTGCAATCCTCCAGTCAGCCTCCCAAGTACTGAGATTACAACATGCGCCACAATGCCCATCTTAGGTAGCATTAACTTTTTAAGCTTCCTTTTTTTTTTTTTTTTGCGGTACTGGGAATTGAACTCAGGGGCATTCTACCTCCAAGCTATACCCCCAGCCCTAGTTTTTATTCTGTATTTTGAAACCGAGTCTCACTAAATTGTGGAGTGCCTCACTAGGTAGCTGAGGCTGGCCGCGAACCCGGATCCTCCGGTCTCAGCCTCCCGAGTGCTGGGATTACAAGCGTGCGCCACCACGCCCAGCTTAAGCTTCCTTTTTAGTATTGCTGAATTCTCATAATTTCATGATTCAGGGCTGGGGGTAGAGTTCAGTGGAGGTAGAACTACCATGAGCAAAGCCTCGTATTTGATCCCTCCGCACTACAAAAAAGAGAGAAATCAAATGCCTTACTATCATCAAATCATTCCTCTTTTGAAAGATGCTAACATTTAAAAGCTACTCAAGATTCACTCATTAGATATTTGAGTAGCAAAATTTGACACTAGAGCTGGACGTGGTCGCTCATGATTATAATCCCAGTACTTGAGAGGCTGAGACATGAAGGATACAGTTCGAGGCCAGCCTCAGCTACTTAGGCCCTCCGCAACTCACTGAGACCCTGTTTCAAAATAAAGAATAAAAAATAGGGCCGGGAGTGTAGCTCGGGGGTAGAATGCCCCTGGGTTCAATACGCACCAAAAAAAAAAAAATTGACAATAGAGTACTGTACAAGTTTTGCCCTTAACATTTTATGTTTTCCATAAAAGGACTCCATGTAACTGAGTATGAGGACAATTTGAAGAAATCGTGGATATGGAAAGAGCTATATTCTGTTAGAAATATAAGACCATCCTGCCATGGAATATTAGGTGTATATGGAGGGATGATTTACACTGGAATATTTTACTGGATATTTAGAGGAATGGAGCCATGGACTCTAAAACATAAAGGTAATCCAAAATAGCAAAATATTTATATGTTATAATCCTCAAAATTACATAAATGGGATCCACTAATTAATGGAAAGTAACTTTTAATGTAAATTGTTTTGTTGCATAAATTATATCGTGTCTTAACAATACAGTTACACAAAAAGTAAGGTCATTTCTTTGGTATAATATATTTAAGTTTTATAATATACTTAAAAGTACTTGAGGACTGGGGATACAACTCAGTGGTAGAGCCACTTGCCTGGCATGTACAGGCCATAAGGGATGAGGTTACAATGCTTGAAGGTCTGGGGGTGAAGCTCAGTAAATGCATGAGTTCAATCTATAATCATATGCATGCTTGAAATTTGTTATTATTAAACATCTTCCTCAAAATTGTTGAAGGTTCTGACTCTGATCAGCTCAAGCCGGCCAAGGATTGCACACCTATTGAATATCCAAAACCTGATGGACAAATCAGTTTTGACCTCTTGTCATCTGTGGCTTTAAGTGGTACTAATCATGAACACGACCAGCCAGCACATTTAACCTTAAAGGATGACAGTATACCTGTAAATAGAAATCTGTCAATCTATGATGGACCTGAACAGCGATTCTGCCCCGCAGGTCAGTAATGATTTCCTTCCATCCCTAAATTTTAACACAGATAATTGCTTCAAACATTTTCAAAATATAATCCCATTATTTTAACAAATTACTTCTAAACGGGGCTTGGTGGTGCACACCTATAATCCCAGTACTTGGAAGGTTGAGACAGGAAGATTGCAGGTTTGTGACCAGCTTTAGGAACTTAAGAGTCTCAACAAGCTAAGGAGATCCTGTTTCCAAAAAAAGATAAAAAGGGCTGGAGGTATAGCTCAGAGGTAGAATGTCCCTGGATTCAATCACCAGTGTCACACAAAAGGTAGGGAATGTTTAAGCCTAGTTCAAATGACATTTCTCCAAACACACTTTTGTGTCTACCCTCAGTCCAAGATAAGGACTATGAAACACAAAAGAATACTTCTGTTCCTATAATAAAGTTTTTTATTTTTGTCTTTTGTTTTTGTTTGCTTTGGTGCTGGGGATTGAAACTAGAAGCATTCTACCATCTGAGCAAAACCCTCAGCCCTATTTTATTTATTTTGAAACAGGGTCTCACTGAATTGCAAAGGGCCTCTCTAAGTTGCTGAGGCTGGCCAAAACCTGTGATCCTCCTCTCAGCCTCCCAAATACTGGGATTATAAGTATGTGCCACCCCCAGCTTATGGATGCAGTTTTTTAAAAAGCTGTTTTTGTCGTTGCAGCTGTGTGCACATAAACACACATGCTAGAATTGTTTCTTAGCCACACTAAGTTCAAAGAACAGTCCTAAACTTTAAATTCACTATAAATGCCATATCTTAACTATTTTCAGCAAAAATTATAGTAATCAGAACCAGTTCTCAAATGATGTGGTAGAGCAAATATTACTCAGATATATGAAAATTAGTATATTCTAAAAAGAAATTAGGATGTAATCAAACTCTTCAAGGGCAAGGACCTTGACTGTAGACATTTTTAAAATAGTTTCATCACAGTTGGTTGTACTCTCCCTGAGAGTAAAGGCTGGATCTAATTTTTTTTTTCCAGCTACAGCACATATACATATATACAGGGAACCAAAAAGTATTGGGTACCCCTATTAGAATAACACAGCCAATACTGCCATACCCTTTTATTGTATACATTAATTTATAGTAACAGCAGCACACACCAAGATGCCCATAATATTCTCAATGAGCAAGCATTTACAAAACTACCTTTAAGGTTTCTGCAGCTATTCCTTCTAGGGTTTTAAATCTACCTTTAAGCCAGGCATGGTAGCACACACCTATAATCCCAGTACTTGGGAAAATGAAACAGGAACGGGTTCAAGGCCAGCCTCAGCAACTTAGCAAGACCCTATTTAAAAATAATAATTAAAAAGGGCAGGGGTTGTACATTGGAAGTAGAATACCCTTGGGTTCAATCCCCCAATACCAAAAAAAAATCTACTTTTGAACCTGGTATAATAGCACACACCTTTAATCCCACCACACATGAGGCTGAGGCAAAAGATCCCAAGTTCAAGGCCAGCCTGGAAGTTTAGCAAGACCTTGTTTCAAAAAAATTTTTTAAAAAGGACTAAGGATAAGCCGGGTGTGGTGGCAAACGCTTGTAATCCCAGCATTCGGGAGGCTGAGACCAGAGGATCCGGGTTCGCGGCCAGCCTCAGCTACCTAGTGAGGCACTCCGCAACTTAGTGAGACGGTTTCAAAATAAAGAATAAAAAATAGGGCTAGTGGTATAGCTCGGAGGTAGAGTGACCCTGAGTTCAATCCCCAGTACCGCAAAAAAAAAAAAAGGACTAAGGATAAAGATTAGTGGTAAAGTACTTGCTCGTTTAAATTAGGTACTTTAATATTACTTATTTTTACTTTACAGGAGTTTATGAATTTGTACCTTTGGAAGAAGGGGACGGATTTCGATTACAGATAAATGCTCAGAACTGTGTGCACTGTAAAACATGTGATATTAAAGATCCAAGTCAGAATATTAACTGGGTGGTACCTGAAGGTGGAGGAGGACCTGCATACAATGGAATGTAAACTGCAATTTATTTCATTTGCAGGCACATTTGATAACCAAGTTTCTTTAAAATGTAAATGTATGGCAAACTTAAAATATCTAGAGGTTAATAAGTATCCTTCACAAAATAATTATTTAATAAAAATTTTATACTATATCTAAAATTATCCCATAACTCAAGATTGTGAAATATTTCTCCTAAATAAAACTCTATAAATGACAGAGCATCTGTTTACCTCTTCAGCATATTTCAGCACCAACAGCAAAATATACTATTGGACTTTACATGGACTCACTAAATTTAAGATCTCCAAGTATAAAAAAAATATATGTTCTAGACTAGGAATCAGCATCCACTTCACCACTTACATGAAGTTCTACTGAAACACAACCATGTCCACTGGCTACATACCATGAATACCTAATTTTGAGTTAAAATTGATTTGCAGCTGCAGAGTTGAATCATTAAACTAGATGGTACAAAGAGCCTAAATATTTATTACCTGACTGCAGAAAAACTACTGTTACCTGTAAGTATAAAACAGCACAGATCTGCCACAGATAACATAAAGATCGAGGGAAACAACGAAAACACAAACTTAAACTTTCCTCTGACCAGGCGTGGTGGCACACGCTTGTAATCCCAGCATTCGGGAGGCTGAGACCAGAGGATCTGGGTTGGAGGCCAGCCTCAGCTACCTAGTGAGGCACTCCGAAACTTAGTGAGACTCGGTTTCAAAATAAAGAATAAAAAATAGGGCTGCAGGTATAGCTCGGAGGTAGAATGCCCCTGGGTTCAATCCCCAGTACCGCAAAAAAAAAAAAAAAAAACAACTTTCCTCTATTCATTCAACAAGTTATAAACTTCAGGAGTTTCACCAGAGACTAGACATTATTCTTTATGAAAATGCAGTACTGTAATCCCAGTACTTGGAAGGCTGAGACCAGAGGATTTGGGTTCGCAGCCAGCCTCAGCTACTTAGTGAGGCTCTCTGCAACTTAGTGAGGCCCTGTTTTAAAATAAAGAATAAAAAATAGGACTGGGGGCATAGCCTGGAGGTAGAATGCCCCTGAGTTCCATCCCCAATACCGCAAAAAAAAAAAAAAAAAAATCAATTTCACTGTATTTCATAACACTATTTATTAAGAGGAAACCTATTTCAATATTTCTAAACTGTAAACAATGAGGAACTGAAGTGTCAAAATTATCACATTAGGGGTCATATACAGACAATAATTCTTATATTGTCTTACTGGCTTTATATCATCCATACATATATAAGCAACTTTGTTTATTAAGCAAACATTTTTGCATATACTGCCTTCTCTTTGTCTTTCTGTGCCTTTATCTTTTGTTTGACTTTCAGCAATTCTGCCTGGATAGCTGAAAAAAAAAAAAAAAAATACGCAGTAAGTTATTTCTCAAAACACCATCTAGTATCACTAACCACATCTGTCTTATTTTAAACAAGTTTATTTCTGTCATAGCTTTTCTAAAGTATATCCACTAGCTAGAATACTTGGTTACAGCCACATTCAGCTTAAGGAATGGTCCCAAAAGTTAAATTTACAATGAATACTGTATCTCTTACTACTAAGCAAATGATAAGGTAGAACAAACAGTATTTAGGTGAGTGAAACTACTGCCTTCTTGAGAATAAGAATATAAGCTTTGTGAGAAAGGCGCCTTGACTGTCTTGTCCACTGCTATATGATTAAAGTCTGTGCCCCAATAAGAGGCATTCTATCATCTGCTAAATATGTAATATCTGCAAAGTGCACAGCGGCTCGTGAGGATAGCTGTTTTTGTGTGTAGTACTATGGATAGAACCCAGGAGCATTCTACCTCAGCTACACCACTAGCCCTATTTTATTTTTCTATTTTGGTTTTTTTTTTTTTTTTTTTTTTTTTT